>BGPR01020503.1:16586-27799 GCA_013235015.1 Araneus ventricosus | reverse complement strand
ATAAGGCAATAATTCGCCTAATTTGAATTTTCTCTCTATTTTCAATTCTAAAGGAATTATGGGAAAATTAAATTTCCACCCCCACCATCTCCACACCCTTTGAGCTAGATAGCCCATCTACGAACTCCACCGAGATTTTCACTATCCTTACAACATATCCCACGCTGGTTAAATTTACATCAAAATTACTCCAGCTATCGTGTTCACAAGATAACATGGGAAAAAGCGTTATATATACATGTATGTATATATATAAACTTTTTAACGAAGGGTGGTTTTGGAATCTAGGGGTCATGACTGGTGAAGATATGCAGAAATTTTCCGGAAGTCGTTTCATAAGAACTATTGTATTAGGTAGAGTTCCTATAAGGAATCTGCCTAAAAAGTATTTGCAAATGATATTAGATACGAAATAAAGAATAGAATCCAATTTTTGTAACAGGATTATACTTATATAATGAATTTTCTGTCGGAGGCAATATAACAAGCTTCAAACGCTCAACGGGCCCAACAGTCGCCTTTTAGGAAATACACCATTTCAAACTTAAAAATCTTTCATTATTTCAAAACTATCCTTCTATAAACTGTTAATCAAATTTACATAATTTTCGCGAAGTTTATTTAATTATTAAAAAGGACTGACAAAGTTAAAAAGCTGTTATAAACTCAATTTATCAACACAAATATTATATACATAAAACAACAAAAACAATAAAATGATAAAATAAGAAAAATGCGATTCAAAATAATAGAATAGAACTTTTAAGAACAAAATATTCAAAAATTGCATTTGTTTTCAGAGGGATGTATTTATATTGTGGCAACTCGAATTACAATCAAAATTTGAGTGAAGACACACGGACCCACACACCCACACGCGCACGCACGCGCACACACACCCACGCGCACGCGCACGCACGCGCACACACACCCACGCGCACGCACGCGCGCACACACACACGCGCACACACACACGCGCACACACACACACGCGCACACACACACACGCGCGCACACACTTGCACGCACGAGCAGCGCTTGTATATTTTATGCATTTATACTCGGAGAGTCTTCTGATATCAATTTTGCTCAGGAGTTCTGGAAATGATTCACCTTCTGTTCTCTATATGGCAATTTGAACGCGAGGAAACCTGAGGTACTTGAACATCTTCAAGTGATTTTTGTCTTTTAAATTGATTGCTACTTTGATTTAAATACTGATTTAGACATAAAAATTTCTGCAATTCGATGAACGAATCAGACGCGTAAATGTAGGAGAAGGAGGTAAAGTCAAAACTTGGGTCTTTACGAGATTCCAACGTAGATTGCTCTTAAAAGTGGAAAAGAAGTAATCAATTGTTTTGAGATAAAGACCCATTGTGTATTATTACACAAAAACCCTGATAATCCGTTCGTGTGATAGACGGTAGGTGTGAGTGTACAGCTCTGCCTAATCGTAACCGGTACTCATCATGTTTTACGCATCATAAGAGAGTGCAAAAAATTTATTTTACGTGTGGCTGTCTCTCCCAGCTACAAAATGTTTGTAATTAGAAAATCGTCTGTGTTGTTTGCATATTTATTATCATGTGTTGTGCTGTCCATTTGTCAAGGTAAGAAATATTTTGGAATATTATTAATATTTTTTAATAATTATTAATTTAATATTATTAATTCATTTTAATTATTTAATATTTTAATTAATTAATATTATTAATATTTTATAATTTTTATATATATTTTTTTATATTTTGCTTTTTGTTTATTTTTATTTGATTTTTTAAATTTATTTTTTGGAATCGCGAGTTTAAATGAAACACAAAACAATAATAATAAAATGGCTTTTGTTAAACGGTTTAATTTAACAAAATATCGAAGCTAATAAAAAATGAAGAAGTAAGAAAAAGATCGCATGAATAAATAAATTAATATATTAAGTAATCTTCCATGTTTAGAATATAATACATGAGTTTTTTTTGTAATATCGCTTTGTATCGTCAATTACATCTGATTCATCGGTCGTGTGTGGGAGATGACGCGGCTTTTGAGAAAAATCTCTTTTATTTCTCCTGTCGATAGCTTCTATTTATCTGGACGGCACGAGGCATTATCGGCAATCGATGTGGCTTTTATAGGCAGACTTAATTTTTTTCATTGTTCTTTCACTTGGGTAAGTGGTGACTAGTGGTCATTCCTTTATTCAGAAAATTTTTGTCCTGTTTTAGAACTACAATGGCGTGTGGTCTCTGAGGAAGAATCGGCATTTTAGTTCTCTTCCAATTTTCTTCCATTTTGCTTTCATTCTAATTGTATTTTTCTTTCTAATTTAAAATATTTGTGTTTTAATTATTTGATAATTTCTGTTTGTAAATACGTTTATTTCTGTTTATAAAATTTTGAAATATTCTGATGATGAAATCACTTAATGCTGCTGCGTTAGCGCGCATAAAAGGTGTATTGTCATCATTTTTATTAATGTTTACTTTTTCTATATTTTTTAACTTAATTTTTGAAGTTCTAATTTCACTTGGGGAACAAACTCTAAGTGGAGCCATTTTTCATCGTCTATACTGATTATATTGTTTTTAGGTTAATCCTGGACTTATTTAAATGTTTCAGTGTCCTAAATCTTATTGAGCATTCACCCTTGGGGAATCCCAATTGGTAACCTTGTTCCTACCCTTCTTATTTTTAAAATTTGATAACTTTATTCTTGTATTTTTATTGCTGTTTGACTGACGTGAACTTAGATGGATTTTATCGTTTTCTGTACTGGTGAGAGAACACGGGGTCTGTTTCTGATGATCTTTTGTGGGATTTTTAATGATACTTTACAAATATTTTTATTGCCTCCTTTTTACTGGTGTGTTGTGCTGAGCTTGTGCTTGTGTTTTGCTCATTTGGATGCATACTGGGGCTCCTCCTTTTGAGTGTTTTGAATATTTTTAATGTTGGTTCCAGGTCTGGTGATAAAAATCAAACAAAATTCACTTAATTTATGGTTCTCTCCACGTGTAATATCGATTCAGTGGCGTATTGTTTTTTCTTGTGAGTGTGTTTTAGGTCATTTTATGTATTTTGTTGTTGCCCCTTTTTTGTAATGTTTGTAACGTTCTGTGCTTTGTGATGCTTTTGTGTGTGTCATGCCATATTGATATTCTTGTATTGCTTTTATATTTCCCCACCGGTCTGCTAAAGGCCTTACACCCTTCCTGGTAGGCCGGACCGGTGTGGGTTTTAAATAAAAAAATCATCCATGTAGTCTTTGGCTTATACAGTGAATTGGCATGGAATTTACATTAATGTTCTTGAATGCCCTGGGCTTCAAAACTTTTCCGATAAAAAAAACAATGTAATTTTGTTTCTTTAAATATTGTTTCAGGTGTGTTAAAGGTGCTTCACTAGCATTACTATAAAATAAAATGATTACTCGATTCTTACTTTTATTTTATATCCTATTGCACATTCTTTTTTTCTAGATCCTAAAGTTTCTGACCGAAGTATTCGTTAAAAAAGTTAACTATCAAGCATTATAAACCTAATCAAGTGCTAGATCTTCCTTTCCGATTAATTTTTTTTAAATTTTGAACATATTCTTGGGCATAATCTACATCAACAGACAATTTTTCCACTCCTATCACCAGTTTTCGAATATCATGCCTCTTTTAAAATTTTTCAAGTGAACTTTGGCTCCCTGAGAAGGAACCGGAAGCATTTACCACTCCTATCACCAGTTTTCGAATATCATACCTCTTTTAAAATTTTTCAAGCGAACTTTGGCTCCCTGAGAAGGAACAGGAAGCATTTAGATTTTCTCTTAAAATTAGAGTTTTTTCTAGGAGAATTGGTCCAGAAATAGAAATACATTCAGTACGTTGTTGCCTGTTCCATAAAAAGAGAGCTTCATTCAATACGCCATTTTTTTTGTCTTTTTTAGAGTTGACCTAGCGCCCAAAGATTTTCTTGAGATAATTTTTGAGCAAAAATCTTTAATATATTTCTATTTCAATTACTGTCTCCTACAGTTGTTTCGCTGATGCCAAATCCATTTGCAATTTTGAAGTGAAAACGTCTTTCCGCTCGTTACAGTGATAGTCGGTCGAACTTTCTTGTGCGACAAATTACCGTCAGATTTGAATCGCTAATAACTACGAGACTAATAATGCGAAAAGAATGGTTGACCCCACAATGGATAGATCATACCTGTAAGAGTTTGTCGCATAGTATTTTTTGGCCTGTGACGTCATCGTACCAGTGTAGGCGCATGCGCGTGATTGTTATGAAATAGCTTTATGTAAGATTATAAATAAGTGTAGCGAGGAAACGCGTTCAGCTAAGAGGTTGATTCTGGCGTCATTTTGAAGAGCTTGAGGAGTATTACTAGGACCCAAAGTAAAACAATAAAAATATTTATCAGAATATAAGTAAAAATAGGTATTAAGTTGAAAATTTCCAACTCCGATATTTTTGGATGATAACATACAGAGTTTTATTTCGAATTGTACGAAACTTACAGAATACTTGGCAATAAGTAAAAGAAACATTGTATTAAAATTTGAATTCAAAAATTTGAATATTACGGAAATATGAGCGTTTGTAGTAAATAATGTTTTACTGCGCATACGCGAAATGTAGTTCAACTGTCAACCGATGGCGCCATGAAAAGCTAATCTAAATAAAACATAAGAAAGGCGCAGTTCGGGTCCGCGCCGTAGAATTTTCGTGAGAACATCGAGAGAAAATCATAAAGAAAGTATTTTTTTTATTAATATGTAATTTAATTATCAATCTCTTTAAGTTTATCAATCTCTTAAGTTCTGTCACAAGTTTATCGCATGCAGCAAGGGTCTGTGATAGCTTGTGATTTATCTATTCTGTAACCATTATACTACTCTGTGTAAATATTGTATTAACGAGATCGATAATTAAGTTACATATTAATACGAAACACTAGTTTTATGATTTGATCCCGACGTTTTCACGAAAAATCTACGGCGCGGACCCGAACTGTGCCTTTTTTTTAATGTTTTTTTCAGTGACTCATCTTTGCTAATTTTATTTAAAGCTTTCAATTTTTCCCATTGAAACAACCACTCTTACATTTTAATGGATTTGCCACTTTTTGCAGTGAATACAATTTTCCTGGGGACTTCGATGCAAACGGTTAAAAAAAACAAAACAGAAATGAATTCAGTGACGATCATCTGCTGGAACACGTGAACTAAGATAGCACGGAAAAAGCATAAGCATCTAAGATAGCATGAGCATCTAAGATAGCATAAGAAAAAACATCGGGTGACGCAGTGAGGGAACACGTATTCTTTCTTGGAATCACGAGAAGAGAGAAGATATGCATGGTACATTCGAAAAGCCGTTAAAAGATCCTTTCTTGATAGAAAGGTCAATCATTGATAAGAGGATTCACGGATGCTAGTGGTTTTTGCTGTTTCCTTTGCATTTTCCCCTATGATTCTTTAATGTTGTTCTCAAAAGAATATTTTTCTCACTCAAAAACTCGAAACTTTCCGAAACATTTACAGTGCCATCCTTTCATGAAAATGCATGGAATTTGTTCACGTTACTAGCGAAGTGCTTGACACGTTAAGTGCCATGCCAGTCACCAGTGACTGACAATAAACTTTTTATTCAGTCCGTGTCATTCACTGAAGACAAATAGTATACTGTTACAAACATGGAAAGTCGCTTCCCAGCAATGCAAGTCTTATGGTTGGGAAGAGAGTTTTACAAGGTTAAGCATGGAGTGACCTCAGCGACTCTTAGGGCACCCCTCACCTTGGCGACAAACTTGGCGACAAATAGATGATTCCCGAAAATGCAACCCTTTTCTCGATATTTCTACTAGGAAAGGGAATACACGAGAAAACACCATGTGACGTCACGGCCTGTCGGAGAGAATATTTAAGGATGGCGCCTAGATCAGAGGAGCGTCTTGATCGACTGATTGCTCGCTTTGAAGAGCGAACGTCTTTGGAGTTCTATCCGCTGTGTGAGCTAATCAGCTGGTGAGCTGAGCTGTTGTCCTCGTTACTAGTTATTTGCTGACTGTTTGTGTTGTTAGATATCAAAGTGTTGAACTGTCATTACCTGTGAATTGTTGTCTATTAACATTGGTAATCTGTGCAAGGACTATTGTTTCCTGTACCTGTGCTACGTGTTTTCCTGCATATTTGTAAATAAACCTTCATTCTCCATTATCCTGCGTGTTGGACTGTTTACACCATACACCCACAGATAGACTTTTGCAGCAATACTTTTCATTCAGGTTGCGGCAGTCACTGAAGAGTGATAATATACTTTTCGTTTAGGTCGCATGAGCCACTTTTGACTGGCGCTTTACAATTTAAAACATCATATGCATCTATTAATAAAATTTAAATAATTTGAAGATCATAGAAGAACGTACCTAACTATTACTTGATACCAAAAAATTGTAATGAGCATAATCGAAGCACGGTATATACACAGATGTCTCCTTTTGTTCTGTTCCAAGTCACCAAAATATCGATGAAATCGGGTATCCCGGGCTAAACAAAAAAAATCACAAAACAGGCTTTGCATATATGTAATTATATATATATAAACAAAAGAAAACATCAAAATCATTTCAGAAAAGAAAAACCAAAATAACAAAACAGAACATAACGCTAACGTCCGGGACGCGTCATCAGCAGGAAAATCCCGAATAATTGCTCTTTTTGTATAGAGGTGTCTTTTGTCTTGGTTTCTGTATATATATATATATATATATATATATATCATAACAACCAAGAAACAAAAGACAAAAATTCAAAAACATACAAGAAACAAAGGACAAAAAAGAAGTCAAAAAGTTAATAAATTTATATAGATTAAGAATAAGGTTGCATCATTTTATTTTTAAGTATATTGCCATATTATTATACATTATTATAATGAGTTTAATTTAAGTTTATAGTTTGATTTTTTAATGATGTTTAGTATAGTATTTATAGCCTAATTTAGGAATAATATTTTTACTTTAAATGCGGAACTGTATTTCGGATAAAGCTCATGTCAATACAATAGCTAAGACTTTGAATTGGTAAGCATTAAGTTATATTTTCTCATTTCTTATCTTGAAATATTTTGGAGATTTATTCCCATCCATTTGTTTTTTCCAACAATTGGCTTTCGCAGAGGGTTGGCGCCACAAATTCGGATTAATGCGACATAATCGATTCCCAAGTTCGATTGGCATTCGATTGTTGGAATTCCAATCCTGGGTTGTCTTTTTCTTAGTAGTAATAATCTAACTAGTATTAATACATTAGTATATAATCTAACTATCTTTTTGTTCTTCATTTGCATGATCACTGATAAGGTAACATTATTTTATTTTTAATTTTAATTATTAGTTTAATAAGTGTATATATTGAAAATATTACTTGGGTTTTGATTGTTTGAAATATATATATATATATATATATATATATAAAGAATCGGGCCTTAGAATCGTGAAAATCGGTTCTATTGCCATCTTTGACATCCTTTTCAGAAAAATTCGTTCACATTTTTAAAAAAACGAAAACCACAGTTCGATTTCTCTGGTTCCGGCTCGGTTAACAGATCTCTATCGATAGAGGTCCGGATAATCGAAGTTCTTCTGCAGTAGAACATTGGTCACAGAATGGATCAGAAAAGAAATATTAACTGCTATTTCTTATCTTTTACTCCGTAATGTATTTAAAATTCTTTGTAATTTTGTTATTTCTTTATACTCATATTCATCCCTCTTACTGATATTATAAACAGTTACTTTTATGTAATAGATTCTACTATTCCATTTCCAACCGCATAATGGGTTTCACAATCCTATTATTTCTGCAATAGGCTCAAATTTTCCTTAATTAAGAAGATTAATGAAGTGAGAAAATGAAAGAAAAAAATATTATTGTGAAATTTTAGAATTTATTAACATTTATGAAAAATTAAAATCCAGCCCTTAATTTTCAGTTTTTTTGTATCTATTTAAATTCATAGCTTTTCAATATTACTTTTCTTTTGTTAACGACAAACTATTCATATTTTGAAGTTTAACTTCAGATAATATTCACATTAAAAATCCAAAGTCATAATAAATAAAAAAATGTAACCTGACATAAATGACAATATTAACTAAGGCTTCTGGGGGATTTTAGTAAAATCCTGCCCGAGTTTGTAATTCGTTCTGTGAAGTATTTGTAAAGGGAAGTTTTGTTTATTTTTTATCATATTGTACAGAAATAAAAAAATCGAACTTCTTATAATGCAAGAATGATTTATTTATGGATACAAAACTTGCATGAACGTATAATTCTTTATTTAAAGGATATTATTAATCTCTTAAGGAGTGATTAATTTGATTTGCGTACTAGGGATTCTTGCATTACTATCATTTTATATTGTAGAAGGTGTTGACAAAAACAGTAGAGTTTTAGTGCCATCTATTAAATATTCAGCAGATTTTAACCGTAGAACACCACTTTTTATGCTTTTATGTGAATCAACGCACATTCTTATTCTCATGATTTAACTATCCGCTTAATTATTAATGTATGTCTAGTATTATCTTATTGTTATAAATTGACTAAATTTTAATGAAAATATTAATTAAAAATTGATTAAATTAATTAATCAAACATTAATAAAAACTCTTAGATTTATAATCTTACCCTTGACAGAAAATTTTGTCCAATTTGGAATCTTTATGGCGAGTGGTCTTCGATAAAGTTCGCCATTCGATTTCTCATTCATTTCTTCCTTTTTGAACATTTTACTTTCTAAATTATTTTGTATGTGTTTTAAATATTAATCGTTATAAACTTCTGTGGATGCAATCACTTGAGGCTATTGCGTTAGTACGCTAAAAGATGTAGTGTCAACGTTTATGTTTAAATATGCTGCTTCTTATCTATACTTTTCTTTCTTTTTCAATTTTAATTTTTGTTTAGTATTTCTATTATTTATTATCTTATTGTGTTGGATGATCCCCCCGGGGGCACCATGAGTAATTGGATGAGAAGCCGCCGGATAAGTACGCGAGTTCTCGCTTTTCTAATAGGTATATAAATATATAGTGTGGTGTTGAATTACCTACATTCCGATGACGAGATTTAATTCCAGCGGGAGGGTTTGGGTCGTGACCGGAGTTGGCTATTAGAATTCCCCTTTCAGTTCCCGATTGCTGTCGTGATGACCTTCATTTAGTTGAACCCAGGATGCTAGGATGAGAGTGGGGTAGCTCGTTTGTGGTTATTCTGTTGAGCACATTAAATTTCTTAGCGAAGTTTAAGTTATGCTACTATCCTCCCTTCTTAATTAATTGGTAAAAGTCTTAGTGGAAGTTTGGCACTTTATTTCAAAAATAGACATAAATTTGAATAAATTATAAAGTAAAACTGCAACTTTTAATAACAACACAAAAATACTTCTTGCGTTTTTAAAAGTAAAACTGCAATTTTTAACAACAACAAAAAAATATTTTTTGCGTTTTTAAAAGAAAAACCGCCAATTTTTAAAAACAAAAAAATATTTGTTGCGTTTTTAAAAGTAAAACTGCAACTTTTAACAACAACAAAAAATATTTTTTGCGTTTTTAAAAGTAAAACTGCAACTTTTAACAACAAAAAAATTTGTTTGCGTTTTTAAAAGTAAAACCGTAACTTTTAAAAACGCAGAAAATATTTTCCGTTTGAAAATTGAATTCGTAATATGGTTAGTAGATTTTTAATCTTTCAATGATACTTTTCCGAGAAGCGCTTTCAAAAACAATTAAAAGAACCAGTTCGCCTTGAAGAATGTGACTTCTGAATTTAACATAAAAAATTTCAGTAAATTTAATCTGAAATACTTCTCGCTAAGCTCCACATCGACAAAAGAAAAACCCCAAAAATTATACTTTTCTGAAATATTCATTAATAAAGATTTGACTAACTGATCTATATTTGCAATTAAGGGTGAATTTTGATCTAGAGAAGAAGTAATATAGGATGAAGATTTAAAAAAAAATTAAACAAGCTATTTTTCTTCATAGAGATTTAAAATATTTTAAGCATTAAATGACAACCAAATTTTTTCTTAAGCTAATTTTCAATTTCTTCAACATATAAATTGGTAATAAAAGTTTCTTTTTTAAATACATAGAATAAAATCTTCACTTTTCTTTTTGGCATTCCCGTAAATAATTTCGAAAATAGTAATGTTTTGTGATTGTTGTTTTAGTTGACAAGCCAAATATTCCTGATGTTTTCCAAGTGGAAGTGCAGGGAATTTTCAGGTATGAAAATGCTGAGATGGAAGGCAGTTTATACTACGATAGGGCAAACAACAGAGCAGCCGTTTCGTTCACTTACCAGGGAGATACCACGAAAAAGATCTACAGATTTAATGACAATGAAGTGATTGCTATTAGCGGTGAGATTATTTTTGATATTTTTTAAAAGTTTGTTTTCTGCACATGTACGTAAATTGTGTTAATGCTGCAATCAAACCACAGTTTATGAACGCTTTCAATCACGAACCAGTCGATTTATGAGCAAATTTTAAGAGCATAAACTGTCTCAGGTCATTGGCGAATCCAGGATTCGGTTCTGGTGGGGGGGGGGGGGGGCTGAGGTCATAAAAAATTTGTATCGTAGTGACGAATGTCAAACCTCATGACTTATGTAAACCAAAACTCTTTAATTTTACAGACTTTGCTCACTTGACAATAAGAATAATAAAGAACACTACAATACTTTCGATAATTTAATAAAAAATACAATGAAATAGCTGGTCAAAAAATATTTTCGACCGCGCCAACGCTACAAGTGCAAGTGGAATGATTAGAAAAGTAGGATAATTTTCGAGCCTGTCAGGTCAGAAAGCAATGTTGTCACGATTTTATTACTATTCTTTTTAAATGAAAATTAAGATCAAACAGTTGTAGTGATTTTAAATTAAATCAAGAATTTTGGTTCAGCTCTAGGGGGGGGGCTGCAGCCCGATAGCCCCTCCCCTGGATTCGCCACTGTCTCAGTTGACACCATGTCTGACGCCACGAGCATTTAAGAAGAAAAACAACTCTAGGAAACCACTTCAATTTTCAAATAAGAAAATGACTTAGAGCTAGGAGGTTGAATTCTTCAGCAGTGGCTGAAAATGAATTTTGTTAACTTTTTATTATGTGTATGCACACTACTAAAAATATTTAAATG
>BGPR01020502.1:14187-27799 GCA_013235015.1 Araneus ventricosus | reverse complement strand
GATGATTAAGCGGTAGGAGCATTCTCCCCTCCCCTTTCTCATATACTTACATAATATGTTAGTCCATGTGCATGCAAACACGACGATTAACCTGTAGGAGCATTCTCCCCTCTCCTTTCTCATATACTTACATAATATGATATGTTTAGTTATGTTAGTCCATGTGCATGCAAACACGACGATTAACCTGTAGGAGCATTCTCCCCTTCCTCATATACTTACATAATATGATATGTTTAGTTATGTTAGTCCATGTGCATGCAAACACAATGATTAACCGGTAGGAGCATTCTACCCTCCACTTTCTCATATACTTACATAATATGATATGTTTAGTTATGTTAGTCCATGTGCATGCAAAATTAGATATCTACAATTTTAGTGTCATTACCAGGTACCTAATTTCATTTACTTAGCTCATTCTTTTTTTGAATTATCCTGTCCTGTGCTTTGAATTATCTTTATATAATTCATAAAAACCTTTCCCTTTCTCTAAGCATGGTAGTTGTTTAGGCAGTACAATAGACAACCTTCAGCAGTTGAGCCGTCTTGCTATTCAGAAACCTCCAATGTCTCAAAACTCACCTCCACACCACACATATACAAATCACCACCTCTTCCAAGAAATTTTACCCAACACAATATGGAACACTTTGTTATAATGATGAAAACTGAGAACGCACTTTGGATGCCTTCCTTTTGATTGATAAGTTCCAAAGTTTGATACAGATCTTTAATTATGGTGTCAAGGTTCTGTATTTCATTTATCTAAGTCATTACATTTTTTAGTTATTGTGTTCACACGCAAGTAAATGTACAGACCAACAGAATGTCGTCCCACCAATGGATTTGGTCCAAAATTTGATAATCATCTATACTTCTGATGACACAACGATACACTAAATTCCATCCATCTAGCTTGTTGCATTTTCAAGTTATCATTTTTGAATGCACATAAATGGACAGAGAGACAAATGGATTTCACTCAAAATTTGACAGAAACCTAAAACTTTGGTGTATACTGTATACTAAATCTCCATGGTTTAGATTGTCACATTTTCAAGTAATAGCGCTCAGAGAGAGATGTAATTCCAAAAATGTGTTTTCAGATTTGGGGAGATCTAAAATTTAGACATGTCAAGTTTTTTGATGATTACAATGCCTACATTTTGTATATTTCGTACACAAGAAAATGAAAAACACATACAGCTAGCTAGATAAAATTTAACATACGGATTTTGTCATCATAACTGTATCCAATTTTGAACCAAATCCGTCAACAGGTTAACTATCTGTTGATCTGCATATTTGGTTGTTCGTGAATGTGATAACTCAAAAATGCAATTATTCAGAGAAATGAAATTTGGTATGAAGTCGTCTTGTCCATCTGCATCAAATTTTGAAGCCAATCAGTAGAAAGGAAGATGTAAAAAATGCATACTTGGGTTTCCTCATTATACAACAAAAACAGCCATAATGTGTCAGTATAGGCAGAAATCTCTCCAAGGCAAGTTTTCTGCTAGAGCACCCAGGCAGCGCTATTCCAGGAACTTTTGGGTACCCCCTCATATACTCAATAACATTTTGATTATGGTGGAATATGTACTGCAAACTTGAGTTATTATCTATTATAGTAGTTTAAATATACAGAGGAGTAGCTGCAACTTTTACCACCTGTTACAAACTTGCAACATGCCGCCCTCCCTTTGCAAGATGCATAGGGCAGACAAACCTCAATATAAAAATATTAATAATTCCAGGAAAAAATATTTTATTAGTAACATAATTCATCGTTTGACACCCTCAATCTCTGCTCATAGGTAGTGAAATCGTGCCTCCACCACCAGTCTTTCTTTCACATATCGGCAATTTACCAACAAGAGGCGAAAAATATGAAATAATTACATATTTTAGCAACAAGAGGCGAAAAATATGAAATAATTACATAATTTACCAACAAGAGGCAAAAAATATGAAATAATTACATAAGTTTTTATGTGCACAATCAATGAGATAGCCCTACTGTTCTTCCTAGTTATGAAATTGCTTTCCTGCATATTTGATTGTGCCACCCTCCCTTTAGCTATGCTACTGTAAATATACAGCCCTCTTCACCAAGATATACTTACCTTCATCTTGCGTATTTGCACTTTCAAATGAGTCTATCATTCTTTTCAGATAATGATCTGTAGCATGTCTAATTTTCTTTACAGAATCAATATTATCTTTTGAAAAAAAACTTTTCATCTCTTGAGCACATAAATATCTTAGGTGTTCAACATTATACTCTTCAGCCATTTTATACAATTTGCATAATGAAGTCATTGACTTTGCTTGTATAGTTCCATCATGCAGGAAATTTAAAAAATTAATCTGGCAGTCCATATCAATTGCGTTCACTCTGTAGTCACGTACTGGATATCTAAGAACATTTTCAGAAACTCCAAGCATGTCCTCATCAATCAGTAAATATACAAATGCATCTCGGATGCAATTCCATCCACTACAAGAACTTTCAGACAGACTTTGAATCTTACAAGTTTCTATTACTTCTTCTATAAAGCGTCTTTCATCCATAACATACAGCTGTGGCTGGTTCTCTTTTTTACTTTCATCATTCAGAGGCACATCCGAAAAATGCAAATATTTTTTATTCATTTTCATCAAAGGAATATGCAACCATTTAAAAAAGAAAATATAACCTGGATTTAACATATTTCGATCCAAAGGAGTTTTATTAAATTCTTCCCTGTAAATCTGTTTACAAACTATATAAGTTTGAAATATACAATTGCATGGAATATATGTGTCACAGAATTCATCCTTCAAAATTGATTTCGCATAAACATCTAACTGACATTCTAAATCACTTAAAGTCATAAAAGAAATATAGGTTAAAAACTTTTTCAAAAACATTTCCATTATTGTATCCATATTTCTGCAGAAACTAATAATACGACAACCTACACCAGGATAGCGATAATTTAGATTTAAGCGTATTGCTTGAATTAAATCGGAATCTTCAAACCCATCGAAATTTTTTACTGGTAGCAGTGGTGGCTTCCATATTTCTTTAGCATATATTCTGTTGTATAATAGGTACCAACTTTTTTTAAGTGTAGAAGGTAAGGCTTTTAGGTAAGAATTTCTTAATTCTCTTTTGGAGGTATAGAATAGCTCACATCGTACTGTAAGTACATCATCTGGTGAAAGGAGATCTGCATTGTCTTCAATAACAGATCGTTTCAAGAAGTTTGACACAACCAAATTATATGGATAACCTGTGATATTTTCATTCGTAAAAGATTGGCAGTAATGACCATGACCATTGACATCAACAATGCTGAGCATCCATAACACATTGTGCACATAAATTGAATCACTATTATCTATAAAAAATTTGAGAAATTGTATTGAAATGCGTCCTTCAGTTTGTAATGATATCCCATTAGGATACACTGATACGCAGAATACTACAGGACGTGAAGAATTTTTTACCACAAAATAGGTACGAGTTTCTTTGGAATGTTCAATAGAACTGAAATTTTTAATTGCTATATCCTTAGTAAGCCTTGTTTCTTCAGATAATTCTTCTTCTTTCAGGTTACTATTCATTCCTATACGGGGCTCGTATTTGAATGAAAGAGTTTATGGGATTTGAAACAACAAAGGCTGTTATCCCTTAATGCTAAGTTAGACAGAATAGTTCGTTCCAAAAAGACGATTCCATAATAATGATTAGAGCATTCCATAAAGAGTATTGTATCAATCTTTCCATTCAAAAGAAATCCGGATTTGATAGTCTTGGGCGGCGAAAGAAAACACAAGTAGCCGAACAAAGCTACCGAATCGCTGCTCTGGATGCTGCCCCCTTTCCAGCCGGTCGGTAAACAAACGCACGTGATTCACGCTATGATGCGTCTTCTGCTTTTGTTCATTCTCAAATAAGCAAAACAGCAAACAAGTCCACATTTTTTTCGCATTTTTGCCATATTTCTTTTTTTAAACTATTCCCCAGTAAATTTTAAGACCGCAAATAAACTTCATTTCTAAGAAGTGGATTTGCAAATATGTATTCAAGTTTAGTTTTATTTTAAATGCGATAATTAAATATTTTTGTTCGGCTTGCTGATTCGTCGTTACAGATTCGTTCTTATACCTGTGATGGGAGCGGAGCTTACTCTTCTTCTCTCGGACCAGATTCGATTGTTAACTTGACATCAGGTTAGAAGCATATTCCTAAAAGTATAATTAAACGTAGGAATAATTTAAAATAATTAAAAGTCGTATGCTAAAAAGTAGACTTAAAAGTTTACTCATTGAAGTTTTACAGTAACCTGTTTTTTTTTTTGCTCACGCTTTTGAACAAAACTTGTCTTTCTATGTAAAGTATTTTGTTGTCTAGCTGATTTTTTTTAAAGTTATATTTTACGTATTTGATGTTGACGGAGGATGTGGAGAGGTTGATGTTTTCCACATTTTTCAAAAATATTTGGATTTTTACCTGTATTTTCAAGGTTTAATTGATTAATTAAATCAATGTTTGAATTTTCACAAAAATCTGATATTTCAACTTTCTATGGATAGTATGGCAAATAATCTGAGTTTCTTACACTCTTATACTATAATCAGTGCTAACTCAAATAAGAATGAATATTGCATTGTGAAAACAGGAGATAATTGTATTATTGAAAATACTGGAGGGACTTTTTCTCTAGAAAACGTACAAAATAGTCACAGAGACATTAATTCTGCCGAATTTGAAAATGTAGAGAAATGTAGTAATCAAAATAGTGTTGATAATACAAATGAAACCTATACTGTAGAAAATCCAAATGAGGTTTTTCCTCTTGATGATGGTTACTGTATTGAAATTCCTGAAGAGATATGCAATACTCAGACTATAAATGTGACTATTGAATCAAATCAGTCGAGGGAAAGCTTTCCGTGTCAAGATCTTAATCTTCTTTATTCAAATAGACAAGTATATGTTTGTGATGTATGTAATAGAGCTTTTCATAAAAAAAGTAACTTGAATCGGCACTATCGCAGTCATACAGGTGACAATCCACATATATGCGATATTTGTGATGCCAGATACCCTACTCGCAGTAGGCTGAAAGAGCATCAGAAAAGTCATAGTGGAGAAAGGCCTTTTATTTGCAATTTATGCAATAAAACTTTTGCTCGTACATCCAATCTCACTCGTCATTTACGCATTCATAATGGTTTAAAGAGATACAAGTGTGATCAATGTGACAGTTGTTTTGTAGAAGCTACAAGGCTAAGAGAGCATTACTTGATTCATACAGGAGAGAAAAAACACGCTTGTGATTTGTGTGATAAAAAGTTTCTTAAAAAGTCCAACTTGAAGAGACATTATCGTACCCACACTGGAGAACACTCGCATACTTGTGAAACTTGTGGTCGAAATTTCAGTAAAAGAATATATCTCTTAGTGCATATAAAAACACACTCTATAGAAGCATTATCTTGTGGAGTACAAGCATCCAACCATCCTCCTACAGATAATGTGGAAGAAAACCAATCTAATAATGATACATCATCTGTAATTGAAACTGAATTATTTGAGGAATGTACAATGAAAGGTATAGAGTGTGGTATTAGTGTTGAGAATATTTCAGATAATTCTGAAATTAATTTTGAGACTTATACATTCAAGAACTTGGATGACAAACTTTATTCCTGCAAACAATGTGGTAGGCATTTCATCAAGGAGAAAAGCCTCAATACTCATCTCCAGAAACATAATGTTATAGGTAAAGATCCATTAAAATGCTCAGTATGTAAGACAAATTTCACTCATTTGAGTCGTCTAAAAGAACATTTTATTACCCACTCGGGTGAGAAGCCTTTTCTCTGTGTTGTATGTGGTCAAAAATTTGGCCGCAAATTTAATCTGCTACGACATTTACTAACCCATACTGGTGAAAAAATGCATCAATGTGAAATATGCAACAAACAGTATAGTAATATGAGCCGTCTGAAAGAGCATCTCCTCATTCACACTGGAGTCAAACCTCATCGGTGTGATATATGTAAAAAGTTTTTCAGACATAAATTTGGTTTGCAGCGACATTACCTTATCCATACAGGAGAAAAACCACACAAATGTGATTTATGTAATAAACATTTCAGTCGTAAAAGTCGTCTTGGGGCTCATTATCGATCACATGGAAAAATTTTACCTGCTAGTCATCCATCAAGTCCTTTGGACAATATGTTTTTTATTCATAACCGTGTTGAGCCTCGTTTAACACAAATAATTGAAAATCTGGAATCTCGTTTGAGTGAACTTTCACCAAATTTTAAGAAATCGTCTTCAGCACAACAGAAATTAATGTTCACACCTAAAAAATGTAAAACAAATGATGTTTTTTGTTTGAATAGTTCAAATATTTCTAATCAAAATAGAACACTTATTACAGAAGATTCAGTAATATTTTCTGACACTAAAATTCATGCATCAAAACCTGAATTGAGTGTTTCTGCAAGAACTAGAGTTTTCAAACACAACAAAATTCAGTCTTCTGTAAAGGAAGTCCAAATGAATGAAAATTCTGAACAAGTCATTGAAGTAGTTTAAGACGGCAAACACTGAAAGTCATGCAATTCTTAAAATTGAAATGAAACATTTTCCAGCATGAGCATGCTATATGTTGGTAATTTAATATATGCTAAATATCTTGAAGCTAAATTATAATAAAATAGCAACAAAAAAACTGATTGTAATTTATTTTCTACTGTGTGATTATTAATTTATTTTTTGTTTGTAAATTCTGAAAAAAAAAATTGGTTATTTTTTCCGAGATTTTTTTTCTTTATGAAACACCGGAAGTCAAGTTTGGGAGATTTTATATCATATCATGTGCTTTTTCAAATAAGGAGTTAATATGTAAAATATTGTCAATTTAATTTCATTTTTAAAGTAATATTTTTCTTTATTGCTTACTTCCTCTTTTGTTTGTTGTTGTTACCAAGGCCGCTGAGCCGGGGCTAAGTACTGGCATATAAACAGCCATACACACAAATACATCTATGTGGGACCCTCATTCATAAAAATAAACAAACCCTCATTCATAAAAATAAACCAATAATGGTGAATAAACAAGTCTCAATGAGTAACAATCATGTGGCAGTTGATTTTTTTCCCAGGCAATTAACACTTAATCGCCACGTGAAGAAAATGTGTCTTGTAGGTAATGTTTAAGGCTGTATGAATTGCACATGCTTCACATGAAATTTTTTACATTTTTTTATCCATAGCTCAGTGATGTTTCACACTTGTCATATAAATACATAAGGTAAAGTGTGGCCTACCAAACAAAATAAGCTGGATGGCCTACGTAAAGGCTGCCAGTTTTGATCTAGGGCGCCATGTGAGACGTACTTACCTCGATTGTTTGACTATGTTCAAAAACATGACTTTGACAGTTTTTCTCAAAAAATAATTATGTCAATATTTTCATGTTTATGAATGTGTAATGAGTCGGTTGTTTCCGGTGGCCCTGCTGGTCAAAACAATTTTTTGTATTGTGACGATTAATGTGTTAAATAGGTAGGTTGGCATCCAAACAGGAATGCCACCCTACCTATTGTTACAAAATTGCCCGAAACTTGAAGCTTGGACTAGCTGTGACTAATCAGCAGATGGAAATCTTTTCTCCCATCATGCCATGTATTGTTATGTAAATCTGATTTCTAGCCACCTTCTGTGATTTAGATGTTGAGAATGTGTGTTTTATATTCAGAGGAAATAAATTTAAAAATATAGTTCAACTCAGACTGGGTACAATTTCCATGGACTAAAAAAAAAATATTCTTGAAAATAAGAAAAATATACTTTTTCTTATCCTGGGCCGGGACCCCAGGGATTTTTCTTATCTACCTGTGGACTTGGTTGTTACCAGGCATAAATGTAGTCTGAATGGAGATTGCAATGATACATAATAAGAGAAAGGGAAGCAAGTTGTTTTGTAGCATAAGATTGGTATGCTTGGCACTCATTTTGGTTGTTGGTATACTACTGAAAAAAGTCTTTCTTTTTCATTTTCTGTCTTCTAAAAATTTCTATCACATATTTATTTTTCAAATTGAAATACAAATAATATGAAAAAATGTTTTAAATGATTCACTTTGAACTGAAAATCAATGATACACTGAAATAGTTGTAATTATTCACATTTAAAAAATTCCACAAACACTTATTAAACAGTTCTTTTCTTTATAGTGATTTTTCTTTAATTTCTTAACCTTCTCTCCAAATTAAGCATTTAGTTTCATGATTGTTTTTGAAAAAAAAACATCTGGAATCTCCCAAGGTTTTCTTATTATCAATGTATTTATATTCACATGTGCTAGATGCGAGTTAAAAACATACATTTTAAAGGAAACTATGTCTTACCACATATAAATTTTATCTTAATCGTGGAATGTAAACATGGAGTCATGGTGACTCCACCTACCTTTTTAACAGAGATACTGTCATTGTAGGCAGGGGAGCTATGCTATCTACAGACATTGAGCTTTGTGAGGACAAGACATTGTCCATGCAATGTCTGGTTTTTTTAGCAGATAGTTTTCAAACCCTGCAAATCAAAAGAAACCTACAGCCCCTCAAGGGTGGTAGGTAGAGTTTTTTTTTACAAATTAATTGAAACTCCAGAGAAGTCCAAAAAATTTTATGTTCGACAACTAGTTTACAAGTGCTTCCTTGTGTTGCCATGTGCAGAAATTATGATCTATTTGTTAAAACAATTTTTAAATAAAAAAATCATATAAAATGAGTACAAAAAGTATTTTAATTAATAAAAATTTTGAGTAATTTCTGTGCTCAGAAAATACATCAAGAATTTCAAAGCTGATTAATCGTATTCCATGACTGTATTATTAGTCTAGCATATACTGACTCCCTGTTTCCATTAAAGGGAGCACGATTGTAGGTATTTCTATTCCAGGGTTGAGTGAGTTTAGTTTATATTTTTAGCTTTCATTGAGATTCCCAAATAACATTGTTCTCTTTTAATTTAATTTTTTATTGTTAATTTATAGTCGAAATTTAGCTATGTGTTTTAACATTTTTGGATCTTTTTAAAGGCCTTAAATATTTCTAAAGTTCTTGAATACGTTTTGAGAAACTTTTTCTGAATTGTCACATTATTATTTTTACTTAGTTTGAAGTTAATTATTGACTTTTTTGAAGGTCTAAGATAAAATTTTTGTAATTATATTGCAATAAAGATAGTTACAATTTTCAAATTAATTGGAAAAACTAAATGGTGGTTTTTAATAATGAAGCGAGATACAGCATGGAACCCACTGTAATATAATCTGAAGGACATGTGTCTGAGTTCTGTTACACTTAGTAGGAGCTTAAAGGAAAAAAGTGATCAGCATCTCCTGTACTGGTTTCTTTTTGTCTCGGTTACTTATCTTCATTGTGTTTTGCTCAAATTCCTATTATGTTTGTTGCATTTTTTTTTCCAACTCGAGTATTGCAAGTTCACCTTGAAAAGTTTCCGAATTACGTTTATAATATTTGATTATTCAGTGTGTTTACTCATCATGTATTACTGTATGAGGCTCCGTTTCAACCATGAGTCTGTGCTGTTAGTAATTTTTGTGTTTATAATGAAAATTAATTTAAAGATAAACTTAATTTTGAAGATATAGACAAAGAGAAAGTTGTTCTAAATGCAAAAAGTTGTAAAAATGCAAATAATTGAAAATATTTTGTGTTCCCATATTTCATGGGATAATCGTATTCCTATACAAATTAATAGAAAATGTAAATTAATAGCATTTAGTGATCAGTTGCATAATCTTAAACCAGTGGTGTGCAACCATGGGCTATGAGAAAATCTTTGTGTGCCTCTAAATTCAAAGATATTTATTTGACAATAAAAAATATATGGCTTTCCTGCAAGAAATGAGGTTGTGACTCCCAGAGGGGTCAGGAAAAAATTCTACACAAAGTGAAGGGAACAGAAATGAAAATAGGTAGCACACCAATGTTTTAAACTAATACGTACGCATAAAAGAGTCCTTTTACCAATAATGAATCACTGATTTCTGTAAAATTTTCGATACCCAAAACAATAACTTGTACTGAATTGTATCTGTTTTATAAAATTGATAACTTTAAAATTTTTATTATCACATAAACTTCATGACTTAATATGAACTTCAATTGACATACACCGAGTCTACATGTTCAATAACCATCATTCAAGATACAGAACAAAAAGTTTTAGAGTTTAGTTAAAACTGGTATAAGGAGGGTACTTACGTATTAACGCCACCGCAGCTACAGATTGGCGGTAATGCGCCAATAAAGATATTGGCGTAAGTAAAAAAACCGCCAAATTGGCGGCACTTAAAAACTGCCAAATCTGTAGCTGCGTTGGTGTTAATACTTAAAAACCGCCAAATCTGTAGCTGCGTTGGCGTTAATACTTAAAAACTGCCAAATCTGTAGCTGCGTTGGCGTTAATACGCAAGTACAAAAACCGCCAAATTGGCGGCACTTAAAAACCGCCAAATCTGTAGCTGCGGTGGTGTTAATACGTAAGTACCATAAGGAGTATCAGGCTAACATCTATCAGTTATTTTAACATTTTCAGACCTTTTTTAAAGGTTTTTAGTATTTCTTACATTCTTTAATATTCTTTGGAATATTTTTTCTGAATTTTCACTTTGGGACTTTTAGTTAATTTGAATTTGATTATTAACAGTCTAAGGTAAAACTCTTGTACAAGCACAAGGCTCCATAATCCTACATGATAATTATGATTTCATTCATTTAATTTTCTTTATCGAAAATCAACAGTAATTCTCCTTCAATTTATTAATTTTTTTCCCAAGAAAGATTATTTACCATATGCTAACTCACATGCATTAATTGGTTAGATTGTTGTCTTCCATCGACTCTGACATGAATAACACCAAAAAGGTCTGGTGTGATTGTGGCAGTAATTACTGAACCTCTATGCATATCTTGATCAGAGGTGCAGTCATAAATTAAATAGTGCTGATTAACCTAGGTGGTATTGTTGAGGGAAATGGAAGGGCTGATGGGGAGAGTAAACAGGTAATCATTTCAAAATAAAATTTTTTACATTTTAAATGCATGAATATAATGAAAATGTTCGATAATAAATTTTTGTTAAAATTTATGTTAGTTTCAAGTTATACTAAAATTAAATAATTTCAACATAAAACAAGAGTGGCATTAGAGTCACCTGACGGGGGTCACGACTTGCTGTACAGGGTGAGGGGTGTAATGATGCCACCCCGGACACTCCACTGTCGCTACACCTGACATAAAATCATATCAGGATAATATAGAAAATATCATGGGCTTTCTAAATCAAAACATAAAATACCTTTCAATATTTGTGACCTTAATATTTTTAACCCCTTCCTGGCACTGTCTGCCAGTGTTTTACTACTTTTAATAATTTGAAATACTAATCACTTTTTTGAGGTTCAGGATTAGACAAAGGTCGCAATGTTTTAAAGAGGTTTCTTAAAAAACTTTTTCAAAGAAAACAGTGCCAGAATGGCATTTTGTCTCCATTACACCCCTGATCTTGGTATACACATATTATACTTATGTAAGACATATAACTTGAATTTACTTCCCAAAATCATTTCCCCATCAGCCAAGTTATATTAAAACAGTATGTGAAACATCTGACTCCAAAATTTCTGTTGGGACCAGACAAAAATGATGTCTTGGAAGTGTGAAAAACATCAACTAACTGCCATATTTTTATTTAATTTTTAAGTAGGTTCTAAAACATGCCAGTGACTTACAAACAAAATCCATGATTTCATCAGCTGAAAATGAAATTAGTTTATTTTAATTACCTTTTAATTTTTTTATTCGGTCTGACTTACGAAATTAATCGAATAATAATTATAATAATAATTTATTCAAAAAATTTTTTTAAAGAAAATTCCAAAGCAAGGCTCCAACTTTTCTAAGTACAAGGAAAATTGCTGAGGGTTTGAAAATGATATCAAAATTTAAAAGTTAATGTATTATTTTGAAGGAACTGATCGTTACCAGCATTATATTTCATCTGGAGAGAATCATTAACTGATTTTGCATTTTTTTTTTTATATATATAGTTAGTAGTGCATTTATTTTCCTTAAAAGTAGATTCAAAATTTATCATGATTATGAGACATTGGCTTATATATGTATATATATATGATAAATCTTTCTTCTTGAGAACTGTTTAAAATTTTAATACAGCCCCCTTTGCTTTTCTTACATTGTAATGACTAAGGGTGAACCAATGGGTTGAACTTTATTGCAAACCTCTGTAATAACGCTGAGTTAACAAACTGTATTACAATCCTGCAGAATGACACTGTTCTATGAGTATTTCTTTCCTTCTGCAGGGGAAGGATGTAAAAATGAACTGCTCCTTAGTAAAATAGTTTTTTCAAGATATGATTTCTCAAGATTTTTCTTCAAGATCTTCACATATTTATATCATGCGCGCACACACATACATAATTCTGATAATCAAAAATTGCCGGATGATTGACTTCTTGCCTGTTGCAAAGACATAAGTAAGCCATTTGCAGAATGACACTGGTTGCATTAATTTGTTGAAGAAAATTAAAATTTGTAGTTGAATATTAAATTCCAAAATATCTAATGGTGCAATAATAATTTATCTGAATTATATCCAAATTTTAAAACTTTTAAAAATAAAGCTACTGGTTATTGTTGCATCTGAAGAAAAAATTTTTTCAAAAGATACTAATAAAAAATATTTATGTTCTAGCATTAGTGAAGAATGATTTTCCACCTTAGAACATTTATACTTTGAACAGAATTAGCCAAGAAACTGAATTATGTGGATATCATTAATGGTAATTTGATAAACAAAGCAATATTATTTTTTCTTTGGTAATCTGCTTATGATATTTGTGTAGTTAAAATTATATATTATTTCAAGTACCGATCCGAATTATGTAACGTAATTAAATAGCAAAATGTTCTTTCACCATGAAAATATTGTGTGCTGTAAAAAACTGGTTTCACAATATTATAAGACCTCATACGGCAGATAACCCTGAGGAAATGTAAATTCACAGCGCATTTGAGTAGATGAACGCCTTTTCAAGATAAGATAAGTTATCTTCAAAAACGCGCAATCTACTCAAGTTTTTGAAGTAGATAAAATATTCAGTTTTTTACTTTATTTCTCTCTCCATCTACAAAGCGTCCTTATGAAATCGGAAAAACTAACTTATATTAGATATTTTAAGTTAACAAGTTGATAAATGCAGCGATATGTGTGTAGTTTGCCGTGAAAAAAACTAAACTGCTATAAACTAGATTTTTTTCTTCTTTCCCCTGTGATATTTTGTAAAAACAGCTGTAGAACGAGTACAGAAAGTACCAAGTAACTTAGACGTTGGTTCCTTATTCCATAACTTCGGGTATTCAATTTTAAAATTTATGTAGACGATTCAGAGCCCGCTACCTAAGTAAAAGTAAATGATTAGCGTCCCTTTCCATAGAAAAATTTTAGTCGTGTATGAAATGTGTTTCCAAAAATTGTGAAGT
>BGPR01020502.1:0-14087 GCA_013235015.1 Araneus ventricosus | reverse complement strand
CCCCCCCTGGCACGAGAGCGAATGTGATATATCTGATCTGGCAGCCTCGGCGCCTTTGTATCAAAGTTTTATTGAAAAAATTTGTATTAAATGTTCCAGAGATAATTCATATATTTATTGAAAAATATAACGGATGCATGGCCGTGTAAAGAAGCGTAGAAATTAAGGATCAGTTAAAACGAATCATCAAAGGGAATTCGTACCAACTGATACGCTATCGATTTAGTGTTTATCTTTCGGACGTTTCGAAACAAAGAATGGCGGGCGAATTACGCGCCAATTCTTAAAAATAGCGATAATAGTTTTTTTGATGCATCCAAATGTGATAAAGATTATGAAAGCTAATCTTGATAAATATGAGCACATCAATTATGAGGATTCGATATTCCTCTATCTCTTTCTTGCGAAATGTTTATCGTCCTCCCCTGATAAGATGCATAATCTTAAGTATTCCTGATAGTGGCCACTTGCTATTCTGTGGTAGAGAGTTTAGTTACTTCAACAGGCGCAAGTTGTTTGCCTCTCGTTTCAAGCTCCATTTGCAACGAAACTTATTCAAAATGCCTACAGTTAGTAGCAATATTCTTAGTGGAAAAGAAGTTTCTTTGTAAGTTACAGAAAACTGAAATTTTATTTATTTATTTTTACTATCTTTGAATACCGGGTGAAAAAGTTGCATGCCTTTTTTTTGTGATTAGTCATAACATTTTCAGCCATTTAATTCTGCAGATATTTTTTCAGCTCGGTGTGATAGTTAGTTTGTGTAAATCTCAATTTTTTTCATTGATATTCATGGTTTTCTCAGCAATATAATGATGGCTTGGAAGAGTTAGTTGTAGGAGTGATTTTTTATAGTGAAATAGTGCCATTTAAATGTCCTACGATAAGCTATTTTCCACCAATTAATTAGATTAATAATTTTTTTATGATTAACTAAATATCCTGCCATTGTACATTGATGTTTCAATAATATTAAATTATTTTGTGGTCTTGTGAGTTTCACCTTTCCTTGGAATTTTTTTATTATAACTATACAAAACATTATTCAAATACCTATTTATAGAATAAATATTAAAAAAAATATTTTTGATTATCATTGAATATATCATAATGCATTTTACTATTATGTATTTATTTAATTTTAAAATTGCTATCAAAATTAAAGATAAAATAATCTAATTAATAAATGAAAATTTTAAATTTTCAAAAACTATAGCTGGATACTTTCATATGAGGCACACTGCTTATAATTTTGTGGAGTTACAGCATTAAAAACTATTTATTCAAGCTTCTATGCGTGTGTTGTTAAACCATTTTAGTTTATTTAATAGAACTCTACTTTCTCTTGGCCTGATGGGCCATTTTTGCATTCATATTTTGAGTTTTTGATGGGAATTCAGTAACTTTGTTGTTTGAAAAATTGCTAATTAAAAATTATTTTTATTTCAAAATCTATTTCACCTCATTTTTTAATGTAATTTAAATGTTAAAACGGTTGCCTTTAGGAATGTAGATTAGATGGTTAGGAATGTATGGTTAGATTTTATTCTTTTTTTAGAGATATACAGAAACAGCTTCAAGAAGAAGTGAAACTTCTGAAAGAGGAACACCCAAATTTTGAGCCAGTTTTAGCAATTGTTCAGGTAAATAATATTTTTTTTCTTTCTCATTGGATTTTGTTTTAAATTTAATTATCAAATTAGCATTCTGTTGGGCGGAAAATTTGAAGTCGCCATAATAAAATGTGAGCAATGTCTATAAAATTTGTTGTGCCTGAAAGAGCATTAACTCGTGTTGGACTATTTTCTCTTGCGTCTGTGACATAGCTACCAGAGGGCTAGAGTGTAGAGATGCTCCAGGCTCCAGTTTTAAGGGATGCCAAGGAGTCAAAACATTACTGCGTGTCCAGGAGCAGAATTATAATCCAGTGTTCTGCAACATGACCTCAAACAGTTGGAAATGTTCCACAGGCAGTTTGTCCAAATTTGGAAAATCACAGTAAGATGCAAAATAGATATAAAAATACTAATTAACCAGTAGAATCTTTATTACTCATTAATGACAAAACAGTATATAAAAATTAATTATTTAAAAACAAGGCATACATTCAGAATTTGCAATTCTGTAAATGACTTTTGAAGTCGGATACTGCAACATTAATGGGAAGTACTGCTCACAAAATGTTTATGAAAATTTGGCCCGTAAATTGCGACAGTGGCCGCTTTTAACAACTTTCTGACAGATTTATGGCCAGGTAGTGTACCATTAGAATAAATAAACATTCTTTCGTCAGTTGTTCCAACTGCTGCGTCATCCTCACGATTCACAAATTGCTTCCGACATGGGAACAGAAATATTAAAAACTATAAATTTCATTAATCTGGGGATCTCTGATTCAAGCTCATTAATGACTTTTTTTTTTTTTAAGGATGAAATGTTCTCCAAAGACTGTGTTTGTTCTGCAACGTACATCGCTCTTTTAAGCACTTTCTGATTCCAGGACTGCTTCTATGCCATTTTTTAAGTTAAATATAATGAGGGGGCATAAAAGTAATATGTCCCAGAGGTCATTTACGCTTGCCAACGAAATGACGACGGGAGTAAAAAAATCATATTATTCCCTGGGTGCCACTTACCCTCTATATGCCACTGGCCATGTTGACAGAATGTTAATGCATTTGTGTAACTTTTTAAAATCAAATACAATTGAGGGGTTGGAAAATATCATGTCCCGAACACCGTTTACACAGGCTAAACAACTGGTGATAATATGACCCAGGGGGGGGCAAAAACTCATATTATGACCTGAGCTGCACTTGTCCTTGTTATGTCACCGTCTTACATGGGAAATTTCTGAATTTTACATTGTTCTTATTTTTCAGAATTTGTCATTCAAATCCTGTTATTAGCATTCTCAATTTAAAATGGAAAGCAAACACGCATCTCGAAGATCACATAATCAGCCATCAGAAAAAAATTAATACAAAAAGGAAGAAAACGGCAATTAAAGAACCCAAAAATCATAATTAAAAAACTAAGAGAATTTTTTAACCTCAGCTTTAAAAATGAAGAGTATCTTGAATCGTATTTTCACATACAAATTTGAGTGCACATTATGTATTGTGATTTTTTAAAAAGTTCAAAGAATGAGTGTCAGTTATATAATAGTAAGGTACAGTAAAAATGGCTTGACTGTATTTAAAACAAAATCAATTTTGCAATATTTATTTCAAACAAAAGCCAAAAATTATTAAAATAAAATTTAAAAATTATAAAAAGTTTACAGTAAGTATAACTAAATACCTAATTGTTATTCTTTAAATATTTTAAATTCAAAAATTGACTTCTAATTTTTGTAGGTGGATATTCATTCATAAACATTAAAGAAAATAATATTGAGTAAAGCAAGTAAAATATAATCAGACATGACACATTTCCGCGGAAACACAGATTTCCGCTTTTTCGGCATCAGATTTTATCATTCTTATTTTTTGTTATATAACAATTCTTCAATATTTTTAATATCTTAAGCACTTTTTGTATAAATTTATTTATTTTATTGTTAGATTCATTATACTTATTTTACTTTTCGGTATTTATGTTTGGCACGATTGATTATTTATGAAGTTCAGCTTTTTTTGTTCCAAGCCTTTGTCACATCTGTATAATATTATGGTATGGTAGGTATACAATAACACTAATATATTATGGTGCAAATTAAGTGACAAGATAAAAATTTTCCCAATATTAAAGATTAAATAAATCAGCAAATTCCTGAAATTTGTAGAATATACAGTAAAACCTCCCTACAGCTGCCACCCTCGCTTGAAAGGAAAATGAGATACCCTAAAGGGCTTCATGTGCAAAACACATATTTAAACAAGTCCCCCCTCTCCCTTTTTTCCCTAACAAAACAAATTTTAAGAATCATCTAAAGAAGAAAGCGTTTTATTCAAAAGGTTTAAAAAAAAAAAAATAGATGCAATTTGTGTTTGCTTGTGCCTTGCACATTTTTCAGAGGCAACTCTCATTTTTTTCTTTTTTCACCCGTTTAAATTAGAAAAATAAATCTAATTGTTTCGGCAGTAGTTGTTGAGGAATAGGTAATAACATAATCTATTTTTTCTAATGTCTGTTGAGCTGTAAGTTTCCTTTGTTGATGATAGCAACCCATATCAGCAGCTTTTTTGTCAAAGTCTGAATCAGTGCCTGAAAGGCCCAAATGAATTCTTGAATGCTCAACTCCTGTAGAGACAACAGTTCACATTGGGAAAGGAATGTTCAATTTAGATCTGATTTCCGGTAATGTTATTGAATGTATGATTTGTTGTTCTTTCCTACCTTTTCTCTTAATGAAAGGTCCAAGGTTAGAGAGACGAGGAATGTATTTCATCGAAGTTGAACAGGCAGAAGACCTGGGCAGTCGAAAGGGCTTGAATGGCCATTCCTAGAGGTTATTTTAACGTTGTGTCTATAGGCCAACAATTCTGTGTTAAACAAAAGCATGCTTTAGTAATCTAATTTGCATCTCCTTACTTGGTGTTGTGCTGAAAAATACTATGGTCAGAAAAACTTTCACATACCCTTCATCTTTCAGATTCTTCAACATTTATATGCAAAAATAGTTAAGAAAATCATCTTGAATTGCAACATTTTAATAAATAAATATTCCTTAATAACTATTTTCGTACAGAATTTCCTCTGATTTATCATGACTTTAACTGCAAATTTAAATTTTCTGCCTCTCTGAGCGGCCACCCCTCCGTTCCGAGAAAAATTGTCCGCTCTGAAGGGTTTTCGTTACAATTACAAGATAATTGCTATAATACATAATATAACTCTTAATTTAGAGGCCACATTTTATTTTAGACATTTATTATTATTTTCATCCATATAAGAATGGAAAGGATACCCAAGATACTTAAAAGATAAAAAACCACTTGGATACACTTAATTCCTACTTTAACTTAAATACAAATTAAAATATCAAACATTCTCTAATCCATTGCATTTTTCCAATGCCTTTTCAGAATAAGGGTTTAATGTTTCATTTTTGTATTAATTTTCCAATTTTGAGGTTGTGGCCAAATTTTTTCAATGGAAATGGGATCATGAAAATTATTCCCTTCAAAAAGGTGATCACAAGTAGCACAAAAATGAAGAAGCCCTGCAATAAAATTATAATATACAGTGAAACCTCTCTGAGCGGCCACCCCTCCGTTCCGAGAAAAATTGGCCGCTCTGAAGGGTTTTCGTTACAATTACAAGATAATTGCTATAATACATAATATAAACAAGTCTGACACATATTTCTTATTTAAAATGAAGTTTCAGACTTATCTAAAGAGAAAATAGTACTTTATTTAATATTTTTTTACATTTTTTGAAAAAAGGATACAATTTGTGATTTTTTACCCTTCTCGGGAAAAAAACCATTTTTTCAAGATCGTTTTTCAGTTTAAAAAGTGCATCTCTAGCCGATGCGTTTATTAAATGGGATGGGCGAACCCACCCGGCGGCCGTTCAGAGGGGTTATTTTAAACATAGTTCATGAAAGCTTCAAGGAATAACTTATAAATTTCTTCCTAATTAAAATATATATAGATATACAAATATTAGCTTCAATTTCTGAGTGAAATAAGTCTGACATAAAATTTTGGTTAAAGTTAAGTTTAGGGTACTTAGCCGTTTCTCCACACTTTGCATCGCCAACTTTTTGATGCCAAGAGGAAGATGGTTTAGAGATGTGTTTACATTTGTTTTGGTTGTACAGTGACGTTCAAATTAGTGTCTGGTGCTCATATCATTAAATTTGAGTTCTGCACTTAGAAGCTTTGTTTTGATTGGTCAGCTATGTGTTGATTTAAATTTTATTGGACGATTTAATAGAATTTGCATAATATTTCGTTTGGAGTTGTAACGGTTTTAATTTTGGCAGTTTACAGAATTTTTTAAAAGAAGGTAGATTCCTAACATTTAAGGAAGAAGCGAAGCTACTAGTTTCCAACTTTGCTGAAAACGAAGCCGTTGATGTTTTTTTTTTTTTTTTTAAGTTAAAGAAATTTGCCCGGTTCGCGTACTCAAGAGAACAACAAATTGTTCACTGCTGACCCAAAACAAATGTCCTCACATTGCCAAACCATCTTGCCCTTGCCTACAAAAAGTTTTTGATGCAAAGCGTAGGGGCTCCGTACCCTAAACTTGATTTTTACCAAAATTTTGCGTTGTTGTTGTTTTGGAACTAAAATCCTTTGATATCAAAGCAGTTATATCCTGTAATAATTTTAAGTAGTATTGCATGTTTATTAAAATAGCCATAAAAAGAACTACTCGGAAGTGCCTATAGGGTCTTAGCACGAGGCAAATCTTCCTAGAGCGAATGCGAGTTTCTGCTCTCTGAAACCTGCTTTCGATGGCTAAAATGAAAAACGAGGATTTCAGTGCCGTTTTTGAAAAACTCCAAGTTGCACACTGACAGATTATAAAATTGCTGTCCACAGCTCATATGCTCAAGGTCGTAGAGGATAAAGAATGTTTGCTCTTATTCTCAGAATCTTTATGAAGTTGTCCATCATTTTTAGTAATACCTGGAATTATTTATGACTTTTTTTTTTTTTTGAAGTGAAGATTTCTGTCTCATTGTGTTGATAAAATTTTGTTTCCTTTTATCAGGTTGGTGCTAGAGAGGATTCTAATGTTTATATACGAATGAAGAAGAAAGTTGCTGCTGAAGTTGGTGTTGCTACTAAACATGTTCAGCTGCCTAGGACCTTGAGTGAAAGCGAGGTTTGTATATGCATTACTTTTATTTTCATGAATTGTAATAATTGATTTTATATGGTATAAAAAATATTAAATATATTAGTTTTATGAAGCTTTTGTGGCAACATTTATTCTATTTTTAATAAACATTATCTAAGTGTTCAGGTGATTTTTGGTTTAAATATGGAAAAGTGAGCTTTCATGCATTGTACTAGTTTTGAGGAAAGATAGAGGTTTGAAGGGAAGTGCAGTGATAAGTGCCTTTTGGGGGTGAGGATAATTACCCTATTATAAGACTTCTGTTCCACTATCTAATACAGAATACCTTGAGAACCAGTAGAGGTCTCTTTAGCATTCACAAAGAAGAAATTCTATGTTAAAAACACATGCCATTATGAAAAGCAATGCACTGATATATTTTTTAATCTGAATTACTTGAAGTAAATGGACATATAAAGTGTTGGAAGGCCCGTTTCTTGTTTTCCAAGACTATCGGAGAGCAACAGTAGTAAAGTCTTGGCTTTGGGGACAGAGGGTTCCAGGTTCAAAACCAGAGTCCATTGAAGATCCACAGTGTGTGGGGGCCTGTTGCACTTTAAATCGTAAGTAGTGGTTGCACATCCTCCCACTGGTGTTGTATGAAAGCTGGGAGAGGGGGTGCCAGCTCAGGTATCGTCCTTATCATCTCATCATTGTTTAAAATGATGAGGCCTGCCCTTCCCCCAATCCCTTGTGTTGCTTCAAAAGAGGATGCAAATATAATTAAACTAAGCTGATGAATACTACCAGCAATAATGACAGGTAAAGTTATATTCCAGGGGCGGGGAACCTTTTTGCATTGAAAGGCCTCATTAAATTTTGGCGGTTGGGCAAAAAGCCACACAAGTAGAATCTTAAAGGTTATTGTTCTGTAATTATTAATATGTTACAAAAAAGTATATTATTTCAATGCAAATTGTAAACAACTGGTAAGGCTGCGTAAGAAACTAAAAAAAGGTGCATGCGGCCGAAACGCCGCAGGTTCCTGACCCTTGTATATTCTTTACCAACCACAAGTATAAACAACAGCAACTAGAATTAGAAGTTGATTTTGCATTATCAGGATTTTTTTTTTTGTGTGTGAGGGTCATGTTTCTTGACAGGATAAAAGGTTAAGTTTGGTTTAGTTTAGTTATATTAACGTCCCGTTTTGAAGCAACACGAGGGCTATTTTGGGACAGACCTCGTAATTTTGAACCTCAGTCAGATGACGAGGACGACACCTGAGCTGGCACCCCCTCTCCAAACTTCCACGCCACACCAACGGGAGGACGTTTGACCACTACGTATGATTTAACGTGCAACAGGCCCCATACATGGCGGATCTTCAGTGGAATCGGGTTTCGAACCTGGAACCCTCCGGCCCCAAAGCCGAGACCTTACCACTAGGCCACCGCGGCCTCAAAAGGTTAAGTACTACCATTCATAATGAAAAATGTAAGATTTTTTTTTTTTTAAAGGCATGAAATCGAAAATTTATAACGTCAAATATTCTTGTTATAATATTATCCAAAGTCTATTTATTAAAGTTTACAAGTGATAATATTCTTAACACATTAACTGCCAGTCATGTGGAGCTGTGTTGATAGTTATTGCCATGGCATAGAAGTAGATTGTACCCATATGCCCTCTAATTTATTATAAAAAAACTAGAAAATCACAAGTCGTGGTATGATGGGTGCAAATTGCCTCTTCATTTGAGAGATTTCTCGTCAAATTTAACGTGTTTAAATAGATATATATGCGAGAGAAATGTTTGACATTGATTGAAAACAAATAAAATAATCAGATGCATCATTGCTTCCAAACTATATCACGCACATCAGATACCACTGACGTGATTTATTACTTTCTATTATAAAACGGAAATCAATTTGAAATATATGATTAATGTAATTTAAAATTTATCAGGAACTATTGATCATAGCGAGATAAATTTTATATCAATCGATAGCAAATTTTATTTCACTACTTTAGAGCTATTAAATTTGAAATTAGAACGACAATTACTTTTTAAAATTACTGAAATTTAGGTGCTCTAACAATGAAATAATGCTGTTTAACGTCTCGCAGTGCTATGGTGCGAATTTTATCGTTGGTGACATCGGAACGTTACTTTGATCAGTGATAGATAGATCTGGGCTATTATATTAGTAATAAACAAGTCATTTTATAAGTTTTTTTTTAAGTGATAAATTCGAAACCATCTATGTTTACAACTAGTTTCTAACCTTCACTCTGTGTCAATACCAGCATACATACCCCAATCTTATGCCAATAGAACTGGAAAATAAATATTCAAATGTAGCTTTTCCTGCCCCAGCATGTGATTGACACCTGAGACATCAGCTTGAATTGATTCCTGGGCTATAATGACACATCATGCCCTGGAGAGGGATCAACAGTCAATGTGTTAATATAATGTGTATGTGCTGAATAAGAAATTTAGATATCAACTTCAATTTTATACAGTATTGTTGATCCTGCATGTTTGAAACTGTTGTCATATAATTCTGCTTGAGTTGCAGTTAATCGCTGAACTATTCAAATAATTAGGAACTTGTGTGTGCATTTAGTATGAATTGTTGTGCGAGAAACAGAAACCATAGTTGTTTTAATCTGAATGAAAAGGTGTATATTTGGCTACCTGCTTTCTGTTGCTATTGAATTGGTTAAATTTCAATTTCAAAATTTTTAATGTGTAATCCCTGTCCTAATTATGAAAACTAATATACAGGGTGTTGCCGAATTCGACCGACAAATTCAAGGGGGTGATAGTAGGCATCAAGAGGATGAAAAATTAACAGATTGATTACAGAAAAACACAGATTGGCTTTTGCTCTGATTGGTTTGCAACCGATGAGCAGAAACCAATCTGTTTTTAGTGCCTTTTTTCATTTTTCTTGTATCTCAAAAACCCTTCAGTTTTCACATTACATGTGAATTAACAAGTTAAAGAACGTTAAATTCTTTACAATTTCATGCTTTTATTTTTCTTCCAGTTTTAATATTTTTGCAGATAATGGCTCTAAACTAATTTTTGGTTTTCGGTAATTTACTACCCCTGGACCACCAAAATGGTGTGTTACCTATCTGGAAAAAAAAAAAAAAAAATGTTTAAAAATGCACTTTCATTTTTAAAAAATTTGTAGTTAAATCGTTATTAGTTTTTTTTTTTTTAAATTAATTTTTGAACAGTGTCCAACAATTTTCAGACAGCCTGTATTTTTGCGATTTTCACCGATTCAGTGTTGTTTGTGACCCTGTGTTCTATGGCAATTTTTCATTCTCTTGATGCCTACTGTCACCCCACTGAATTTGTCGGTTGAATTCGGCAACACCCTGTATATATTTTATACAACTTAGTAATGGTATGTGAAACTATAACTAAGTTGTTACCCTTGCAATTGCTTTCAAACTAATTATAGTCGGGGAATAATCGGTTCCCTTCTAAATAAAATTGAAATAAATGTGGTTTATAAATAAAATGGTATGAAATCACAATTAAATGTGACATTCTTAACTCAACTTGCTTTTTGGAAGTTGGAAAAAATTGTGACGGCTTAAACTTCTAATCTAAATTGTAACTGCTTTAACTTCAGTGAAGAAGAAACTACAGTAGTCGCCTCTTGTAGTCATCACGGATGTAACTATCAGTCAGTTGTATTAATTAAAATAGCATGGAATGGATCTTCCGTATTTAAACACATAGAGAATGCGCCAGTTCTTGTGATCAGCAATTTGCTTGTAGTGATCAGTTTCAATGACATGGCGTGGCAGAAGATGACAACAATGATGGTGAAGGTTGGCCAGAAGAGAAACTAACCATCAGCCCAAGAAACTGCAAGCCCTTCATACTTTAAGAAGTCCAATACACACACTGTGTTGAATCCTTTGATGAGCATTATTCATATGAAAGGTTTTTCCAACGAATGCTTGAAAACTCAAGAAAAGGTTACTCTCAATAACTCTTTTAAGAAAACTTTAAAATTTTAATATGTTTGAATTTTTTTTCAAATCTGTGCATTGCATCAATTTTCTTTTTCTACTTGAAGCAAACGAGTATGTACTAAAAATGTTGTGCGATCTGTTTTTTCTCTGATATTCTTGGCAGGTCCTTGCCTAAGTGGCTCTTAGGCCAAAATATGTCTTTTTTTCCCCCTAAATCATCATCAATGGATTAGCAAGGGTAATTGGTAACCGGGACATGCTGTTTTTTTTTCACCCTTTCATCGTATTTGTCTTTTTTAAAAAGTGACATGACACTTTTCTCCCCAAAACATTCCCTAAGACTGCTTGCCTGGTCGCTACGCCTCTGATCCTTGTATACCTATAGATTTGTATTATTTTTATGGCAATTTGGGTGTAGTGATCACTACAAGCAGAATCCAATGTATTTAACTCTTCAGCACACACACCCATTTTTGGCACATTAAGCACACACGCTGGGTCATTTTAACCCCAAATTGTTAGGCACTTGATCCTTATTTTTTTCGCTATTTGTACAAAAATAAAATATGGTCAAAGTATAAGAATATTCTTTTGTACAAATAACTTGTATTTAAGACACAAATGCGATTTTTAATAAGAAAAAGGAAAGTTGAACTTTTATCTTTTTTCTTCCTTTTCCGTATTTTTTTCTTCTCCTCTGCGAACGTTTGCATACTGTCATAGCCATAACGTTAAGTTAATCTGAAACGTTAGCACATGCACAGATCAATTTGACCCCAACGCCCCCAGTTAAAAGTGAGGAACCCCGTTTCACAGGTTTTTGCCTCCTTATCTTTTTCTTCCAACTCCCCCAAGAAGATACAGGAAGTAATAGGTGCAAGTTTGTAGAAATTCCTAGAATTTTTTAACAAAAGAGAAAGGGTGGGTTCAAAAAGACCCCATGCGTGTGCTGACGGGTTAAGAAGTGGCAGATGAAATATTGAAATTTTTTGCAATAATAGTGGGGACCAGGAGTAGAGTATGTTTAGCGTAGTTAGAGTAGTGTCCAATTTGAAAACTTTTTGGAAGTTATTTTAGGACAGACTTCATTGTTTTGAACTGTGGTGAAATTACGCAGATGGCACTCGTTGGCAACTCCTATCCAAATTCCACACTGACAAGGAAGGTGTTTGACCTCAATGTTAATAGCGCCACTTGCACTCACAGTAGATATTTGATGGAATTGAGTCTTATACCTGCAATCCTCTAATTCTTAACCACTTAACTTAATTTTCTTTGCTATCTAATAAGATGCTCCCTTCTGTTTTGGAAAGCGGCTGTCGTTTTTATTCATCTCAGAAGGCATATAATACTTGAGATGTTTATGGATTCTAGGTAATTTTTGTGTAAAATTATAAAGATAATTAATGATTAAATTTTAGTTTTAAGACCAAAAATGCGATAATTTGATGCACGAGTATTCTCGGGGCTGGTAAGTTAAGCTGATACTGTTATCAAGTTTCTAGAATTTTTATTATGGAAAAAGAAAGTGTAGTGCTGAAAATGGAACTTAACTAGCCAGTTATTTTACAAGATTAGTTTTGCATTTACATTTTGAAAAATTAGTTGTAAGGAAAATAGAAAGTGAGAAAATAAGAGTCGTGGTCAATGATCAGATTTCATTCTGTGTAATCTTGTTAACAGGTCATTTTCAAAATTCAGTGCCATTTGGAAATTGAAGAACCAAAAATAAAATTTCAATAAATGAGTAATTTTTTTTTTCATATTATAAAACATACATTGTTTCTGTATATTATTTGAGTATTATTCATACATTTCTTTCTTTTATTTATTTTTAATTGATTTTTTTAAAAATCAGGCATAATGAAAATTGTCATGTCTGTTAGTGGACATTTTCTTTGAAATTTGTGCACTTAAGTTCAGCACAAAATAATGCTAAGTGATATATTATATAAGTATAGAGTCCTTTTGTCTTATAGTAAAGTCTAAGTACTTTTTTACCATTAAACAATATAAAACACATTTAGTGCTGAATGTCTATCATTATCACACAATCTAGACAAAGAGAATTTATATCTAAGTCTAATAGTAGTAATAATATGTTAATTTAAACTTTTTAAAGAAAAATTATGAATGGTAACAGACATGACGAAAATTCAACAGCCAAACTTTGATGTAAAGCTTGAAAGTATAAAACTAAAATATATTTTTCTTTTGGTATATTTTTCCTATAGAACCTTTTACACTGAAAAATATATATATAATTATATGAAATTAAACTATACAGTATGGACGTGGAAACATACATACACATTTTATTTATTATTTTTTTGCAAGCTACAGTTCTATTCAACATCATACTTAGTCAAATCAATATCAAACATTAACTACTGTAGATGTCGAATAGAGCTTCATTAAGATTTGGTAGTTTCATTATAATGTCTTCAGTTTCAGTATCATATACTTAATTATCTTCTCTATAGAATTTATTACAATTTTTAACTTTTCTCAAATATTTGACAGTGAAATAATTGTCTTGGATACTGATTATTTCTGAAACAAAATGCTTATCGACCAATGCGCATGCATGTATTTCGTCCATCGATAGAAGGAGCACATACATAAAATGGTTGAAATCTAGTGAATGTGGTATAAGAAATTTTAACAAAATTATTCTCCATTACAAATTTTTTGTGGAGATTCCTTAAACTATCCAAAAGATATCTTTTCTGCATTTTTATTTTGTTAAGTGTATTGGTTTCGTTTTTTCCTACTGTTGCCCTACTGACATCGTCCTGCAAAAAGAATTTAGTAACTAATTACTGCTTAACTTTCATACTTTCTTTGTTTGATTTTGGTTTTTGATAAATCCAGCAACCAAAATAACTATTCTTGCCTATTCGTAATAGCCTGAATACACAAATTGAGCATTAAGTTATGCATATATCTCTTTTCTTTTTTTGTCGACTTTGCATATTTTTCCTTTAAACAAGAACTAAAAGTGTTAACAAAGTAAGCTGCCGAACAACTTTAGCTTTACTAGAAGTTAACTGCATTTTAAAACACTCATTTAAAGAACACCTGGCTTTTGATCTTGGATTATTACTAGTAACATTTTCTTCGGCCTTTAATTTAGCTCTACTCAATCTTTTTCTGTACATATCAGTCTTAAACTTTAGTTTCTTGATTTCATTTCTAAACTGGATGTTTTCTCTAACGACTTTAGATCTGTTTTGAAGAACTCATTTTCTTCATGCTTTTTTAGAGGAACTTTGTAGATTTACATCAGGTGTTGTGCGTGGCGTGGCAGAATCTACAATTTTTCTTGCTTTATT
>BGPR01020501.1:0-27800 GCA_013235015.1 Araneus ventricosus | reverse complement strand
TGATCATTGAACTATCAATATGAAAAAGATTATAATAAAAACGAAAATACAAGCTTTTAAAATAAACTCAGGGGACTGCAGCTCGGCAGCCCTAATGGGGGAGCCCCCATTGCTTGCGACTGCATTATTGCGTCGGATATCATTGATGAGCATGTGGAAGAAAATCATCTATCAAACTCTGAAATAGAGATCAATGACATTTAAGACATTGGGGATTTATCAGATGACGAATCAGATAATAACGAATCTAATTATTTTATGAAAATCATTTATAAAACGAAGACTGTTAAAGGTAAAAAAATCAAGAAAGTTTCGGTGATTCACAAATGAAAAAAAAAAAAAAAAACAATCTTCGTTGAAAAGTTAATTTTCGAACCCCCCTCGTAATATTAATTTTGGAAAATTTCACCATTTCCCAAAAATTGCGATTAATTGTACGATGAATTTTTCTAACTAATAATTTTTCAACAGATTTCTGGAAGATTGCCAATATATGTATGATTGATTCATTCGTAAAGTTCATAAATTAATATGTAAGGAGAAACAGAATTGTAAGCTTATAATGGATGAATAAGCAAAACGAATCAAAGAACGATTGTCGAAATGATTGCATTCTTAGGCATGGTTTATCTCTTATGAAGCAAAAGGATGGGGGAGGGGGTTAAACTAAACCTTCCAAAACCTACATTATAATAGTAAATGTGAAAAACTAAAGTACTTGGGTGTACTAAGCATTACTAATATAATAGCCCAGATCTCTCGGTAACGATCTGACGTCACCAACAATAAAACTCGCACCGTAGCACTGCAAGACGTTAAACAACATTATTTCATTGTTAGACAACCTAAATTTCAGTAATTTAAAATAGTAATTATAGATCTAATTTCAAATTTAATAGCTCTGAAATAGTGAAATAAAATTTGCTATCCATTGATATAAAATTTATCTCGCTATGACCAATAATTCACGAATTTTTTTAATTAAATTAATCATATATTTCAAATTAATTTCCGTTTTCCAATAGAAAGTTGTAAATTACGTCAGTGGTTTATCATACGCGCGATATAGTTTGGACTACACGATGTATCTCATTATTTATTGCAATCGTGATGATATAAATTGGTAATATTTTTTGGCAACGTTCGACAAGCATGAAGTGCTTTGTAAGAAGTCTAAATAATATGTAAATAAAAAAATATTTCCTGTCATAAAACATGTTTATTTTATTTGTTTTCAATCAATGTTGCCGGGAGTTCTAACTATCTCAAAACGAAAATCAAATGAAAATTTGCTCCACTATTTTTTAGCCTCGGACTATTTGACTCAAAATTAGCATCTTCCAGAGTTTAACCTATAATTTCCTTTTAGAAATAGGTATGTGATCACGGATACTCAACTTCTAATCTAAATTCCACAAAATACTAACGTATTTTCCCAAAAAAATTTTGTCAGCCAAAAGCGTTAACGTTTTTAATCAAATAAATACATTAAAATAAGTCAGAAGCTCTTCTGGGTTATTATTTTTTTAAGACGATGGCTATTTTTGAAAGCAAATTTATATAAAATTATAGACTTAGAAGCACCTGTTGGTTTTTATTTATTCATTTATTATACATTGAAGAAGAAAACAAATAAATGTCAGATGTTGATTTAATTTAATGTGCATACAAGTGTGGCAACAGTGTATTCCTGCATACGCAGTCAAACTTCTTGTGCATACGTAGTAGAAGAATTGAGTTCTATAAAGGCTCGGACATTATCTGTCGTCGTTCTTCTCTTTTAGTACTGCTCTTCTGGAACTGCTCTTTTAGCACTGTTATCAATTATGTTTTTGTTGACAATATCTTAATTTAAATATCATTTACTTTACCTTTATCTTGTTACGTTATTAAAGTTATTATCGTTACTATGAGTTAACTTCTTTAGCGTTTGTAATATATCCTCGCTCCTGCACGAGCCAGTTAGTACATGCAGTCCTGTTTGCGGTGTTCGTATCTTACAAGTTACCTTGAATAAATGGATGCAGTAGATAGTGATGATAACTATGTTAGTTTATTAACACCGCATCAAATTCCAAGGAGAAAGCTTTAAGCGTAACCTCCTAAACTAAAAATTGTATTGTCTCCTGACCAAATACACATTTTTCAAGGTTAATTTTAAGACGATAATCTTTTAACCTGCTAAAAAGTTTTCGAGATCTATTTTGTGTTTCGCCAAATCCTCCGAGGCGACCAAAACATCATCGAGATAAGCAAAACAATCTAGACCTCTTCAAACTTGATCTGTAAACCTCTGAAATGTTTGGGCCGCATTTCGCAAACCAAAAGTCATTTTTGAGTATTCAAATAAACCAATAGGTGTTATAAGAGCTGCTTTGTGTATATCAGAAGTTTTTACCGGGATTTGATGGTACGCTTTAACCAAGTCAATCTTACTGAAAACAGTTTTACCTGCTAAATTATTCGAAAAATTTTGTATATGTGGGAGTGGATAGCGGTCGGGAATCGTGACAGCATTTAACTTGCGAAAATCCCCGCATATTCTCCTGTCTCTGTTTGGTTTTTTAACGAAGTGTATAGGGCTGGCAAAAGCACTCCGAGATGGTCTTAAAATCCCTTGTTCCATTAGTTTCCGAAATTCCTGTTTGAAAAACTTAAGTTTTTCAGGATTCAGTCGTCTAGCTTTGGAAAAAACGGGAGGTCCTTTCGTTTCTATACAGTGTTCGACATTATGTGGGATTTCAACATCTGCAGACATTGGAGAAAAAAGTTCGCGAAACTTGTTTAAAATTGTGTGAAATGGCGATTTATTAGAAATGAGAGTTACCCCTAAGGTATTACCGTGTGCTTTAACCCCTTTTGCACTCAAAAAGGTCCGACTATCAATTAAACGACGGTTTTTAATGTCTATCAAAAGTTCGAACCTCTCCAAGAAATCGCTTCCAATAATAGGATGCGAAACATCAGCGATTAGAAAACACCATGAGAATTTCCTCCTTAAGCCGAGGTCGAGGTTGATTTGTTTAGTTTCGTAACATTTGATAGTTGAACTATTTGCTGCGTATAAAGTAGTATCTTAAGCAACCCTGTATTTTGTCAATCGTCGTGGCAAGCAACTCACGGCTGCACCACTATCTATCAGAAACCGGAAACCAGTACTTCTGTCATACAAAAATAAGCGACTATGATTATGGCCTCCATCCGTTGCCGCCGAAACAGACGAGCCCTTCAGTTTTCCTGAAAATCACAGGGACTAACGCACTTTGCAGCTTTTTGGACAAATCTTCGATGATACCAACAAATTCGTTTAATTTGAGATTTACGCGAATTTGATGTGCTTCTAACACGGGAATTGCAATTTTGTCTACCTCTGCTTGATTGTCTAAATCTGGGACGAGATATCAGCTTAATTTCTGCACGCAATTCTGCTATTTCGTCTATAAACGATTGAATTAAAGAGTTATCTGAAGCGACGGCATTATCTACCGTATCAAAATGTGAAATTTCGTTAACTTTATCGGCAATTAACGATAACCCATCCAAATTATCGTTTGAAACTGACAAAATCTGCTGAATTGAGGTTGGCAGTCTCTGCATCCAAATGGTTTTAAAGACGTCTTCACTGAACTTTTCCGCAGCTAGATTTCTCATTTGCTGTAACAACTGAGATGGTTTCTTACCCCCTAATGGACCTTATGCATGTGACGTCACATCCTCCGACACGTGACCTGCAGGCGGCAGCCATTGGTCAGTCTTAAACAGCTGACTCAAAACTGCTTTTATTTCTGAGTCACTTATAGGCCGATCATTTTGTTTATTCCTCCACAGCTGTGTTTCTATACACTCGAACCCAAATGGTGCATAAGGTCCATTGAAGGACTTGTAAAAGTACACGCAATTTAGTACTTTGTGATTGTGAAAAATAATTCAAAATCCGAGTTTTAAGAGCATATTTGTTATCTGCCGGTGGGTTACAAACTATATCAGAAACGTAAGAAAGAAGCTTGGAATTTAAAGCTGCTACTGCAGTATGAAATTTAGTTTCATCAGTGGAAATACTGGAAAGTCTAAACTGAGATTCTAGTTGCAAAAACCACAAGTCAGGGTCAGTTTCCCAAAATGGAGGTGCACGAAATGCAACATACGCTAATTCGGGTTTCGTACTCTCAGGTCCGTCAGGCATGTTGAAATCAGAAAAAAGATTTGAAAAAATTTTCCAAAAAAGGAAATGGCCTACGCACAGGCAAGCGGATGACAAGCAAACGATCAAATCACGGATCCAGATTAATAAGTGGTCTGAGAAGCAGTAGAAAACGTGGTTTACTCACCCATTTCAAAAAATAACTCTATAAAAATTTTCAAAGTCCACAGTCAGCCAGAACTACAGTTGCATAAAAAAGGTAATAGAATCATCGGTATCCTGAGATCACGTCCGGGTCACCACTTTAGGAGGTTACGCTTAAAGCTTTCTCCTTGGAATTTGATGCGGTGGTTATAAACTAACATAGTTTTTATCACTATCTACTGCATCCATTTATTCAAGGTAACTTGTAAGATACGAACACCGCAAACAGGACTGCATGTACTAACTGGCTCGTGCAGGAGTGAGGATATATTACAAACGCTAAAGAAGTTAACTCATAGTAACGATGACAACTTTAATAACATAACAAGATAAAGGTAAAGTAAATGATATTTAAATTAAGATATTGTCAACAAAAACATAATTGATAACAGTGCTAGAAGAGCAGTGATAGAAGAGAAGAACGATGACAGATAATGTCCGAGCCTTTATAGGACTCAATTCCTCTACTACGCATGCACAAGAAGTTTGACTGCGTATGCAGGAATACGCTGTTGCCCCACAAGGTTCAAATATCACGCTGGTACAAAAACAATTTTTTAAAATGTGGTTTCGAAAGGAAAACCACCGCTACTGAAATGGTAAAACAGCAAATGATTAAACTTCAACTAACACAATATATTGCGTATTAACTCTAAACATGCTTATAAGATATACAGGAAGGAGTCATTAAGTTCAAAAACGCAGTTTCGATATATAGTCGATATAAGTTGTTATGAAAAGCAGTAAAAATTATTTTAAAGACTTCTAACTCCAACAGTTAGTTTACTGATATTTTGATAACTGGTTTATATCATGAAATAATTAATTAGACATTCTAAATGTCTGAAATAGTTCTCCGAAGTAAATGTAATAATAAAACCAAAGTTGTGTCAAATAGAAATATAAATAAAAACTGGATTACTTTCCAACTCCTAAGTTTCAAGATCTTTTAAAATAGACTGACATATTATAAAAGGTGATATTCCCTCTCAAAAGACGAAGTACTTTTATAATTAGTGACAATGTAGTTTTATCTACGAATCCCACCTTAAACATTTGCCGGAAGACTCATACTATGAAGTTACGTTATATGGCGAAAAGTAAAAGTGAGCTCTTATTAAGAAAACAAAATCCCCCACTTTTGAAAAACATTAAATAATACTCATCCAGCAGAAGCCAAACAATAACTGAAAAAAGATCAAAATTACAAAAGAAGTTCCCTCATCCCGTCTCCCGAGAAGGGGGTGGATCATCCAAGTCTATGACCCCCAATTCTGGTATTATGTATAACATAATACTGCTCCTCACTCAGAGAGAACTTCCTAGTTTGAGGACGAAACAACAAAAATAACAACGCATGTGCCCAGAATGCACATCCGAACGACTACGAGACATTCCCCATCACCCCACGACTACGATCTATATCAACAGCTCGATCAGTGAGTCACAACACAAATAAGAAAAGAATGAAGTGGAACGAAAGAGCTTCAAATCGTTCGATCAAACGAAAGAGCCTAAAGAGTTCGTTCGCGAACGTTTTGAAACGAACGGGTCAAAATGGTGAACGAAAGACTTTCAGTTAAATCTTTCAACTGAACGGGTTTTCCCGTCACTAGGGCGAAATACAAAGGCTTTGATATTAATCCATACCAATTGATAGGACTAATTTGTGTTCACAATCTCGGATATAAAAATCCAAGCTTTAAATAAAAGCGCTGACAGCGAGAGCGGCAGTGTAAGTTTGTTAATCTGAAAACTTTAAAAAGAAAAATGTTGTATTAAAATAGTGGTAAAACTCTTATTATCACATTATACGCATCTCAATAATTCGTTTTATATATGTCCTTTAACGCATAATTAATTTTTGGGAAATGATTACAGATTTCAATGATTCTAAGGCAAATGTATTAAAGCAATACTTACTAAATTATACCGCAATAAAATTGTCAGTCTTTCAAATCAGCCTCATTCCGGGATTATCTCTAGAATGGTAAAAGTCAATTTTACAAGAGAACATGGGGTCGCAAGCGCAAAGGGCGATCACTACAGAGGTTTTACAAATGTAAAATTAATCAAAACTTCTTCGAGAATTCAAAACTCCTTTTCGTATCTACAGAACTGCACTGATTCCATTCTTCTTAAACTTGAACAGAGTGAAATTTGTGCTATGAAGAGAAGCAAAGAAACACCCACATTAAAAAAACTACTGAGTTTTGGGAAGCACAGAACTTAAAAGTATTTTTTTCCAACCCTGTAAATTCGGCATGTCCAATCTTATGTAAATCTTACTTTAAAGAAAACCAGGACGCCATTTTTTATCTGCTCATATTGAAATCTACAGATATAATAGCAATTTGATTGTAAAAATAGCTATAAAATCAGCTGTGAATAAAAGACCCTCTGAAGACTCAAAAAATACGAGTAATTTAAAAATGACAATGGTTTTCTGTTACCAGGTTTTCTTTAAATTGCATGAAAAATGTGACGAAACTCGTTAAAAAACTCTACAGTGCAGAACGTTGGAGCTAGAGATTCCAAATCTGGCCTACAGTTGCTTCTGAGGTTAAGATTCTTCATAAGAAAGATGTTTTCGAAATTATATTTCAATTTTCAATTAATTGAATATTAATCCAAATAATAAAAATTGTCGTCAAAATCTTCAAAGCATGTTATAGCACAAAAAACTATTTTTACACCACTTTAAGATTGAAAAGATAAGATTTAAAGTGATGCCAATTTTATTTTCATTAATTTTGATCGTTTACAAACCGAATTCATTTCTAGGTTAATTTTTAATTACTTTTTTGCATATTTCATTTTCTAATGCTTTAGTTTAAAGTTATCGATCATTAAAATAAGAATAAAAAAAATTTATACATGTCTTTATAATGTTCTCAATTAGGAACATTGGCCACTTCTGATCAAGCTCATAACACTAGACATACAAATGGATAACAGTGATAATCAGACTGAATAATAAGCAAAGTATTGTGACGTCAGTTGAAAATTTATGAATTTAAATGAATAAAAATTATTTTTTGCGCAAAAAATGCAGAAAATGAAACTTTATAATTGCATCCTAAGGCATTCTGGGAAGTAGTTCGAACACAATCCCCATTTTGCACTCATTGCACTGCAATCTTCTATTTTTACACATTATGCATATTTACCTGAACTATTGCAATAAGGCAATGACCATTACTCTTCCACTGCGTTACACAACCGGTAACGTTTGGTCGTATTTGAGTCGGTCCTATTTTTATCCCATCAAAAGGGAGTTAATATCTCTTTTGTCGATGGCAACGTCTATTACCAAACAGAACCGGAAGCCTCCGCCATGTTAGGCATAACTTCAAAAGCCTGTAACTGTATTCGTTGTGATGCAAAATAACTTTTTCTCGCAAAAAATAAATTTAAGACGTAGAGTTCACAATATTTCTTAAAATATAATGAAAATTTGGATGAAATGATTCAAAAGAGAGTAGCTAGAAATGAAGAAGACGGCTTATGAGAGCCACACATAGTTCAAGTCAAAGTAAAGATAGTTTAAGTCAGAGACTTGGGTTTTTCTAAAAAAAATGATTGAATCAAAAACTTGCAAATAAATTTTATCGAACCTTTCCCTCAATCTAAAATTCAGTAATCTTTAAAATTCCGAACTACGATATAAATGGCAGTTGAAAAATGAAAACCCCCTGTTTCGCCTTCCAGCCGTGCGTTACGATCAAGGCATTGCTCTTGGAATTCAATGTTCCTGGGTTCGGTCCGTGGGTGTAAACCTTTTTCTACCAGTGCTTTCACTCTTCATTATTACTGTCTTCTGCGTCCCATAATTATCTCATTTTAGTATCACTTTAATCGATTTATTTCTAATTCTTGAAAATTAAAAACTTCCAATAAATTTGTACACAATTTTCTTACATCATCCTCTTTGCTCCATGACTAATATTTTGAATAGTTTAAGTTTCAGGTAATATTTTTCTAAAACTTATGGGAAAATACTTTTTTTTTACTAGATTTCATTCCTTTTTCCCTAAAATTTATGGGCAAATAATTTTTTTTCTAGATTTTATTCCCTTTTCCATACATGGTATATTAACCGATAAATTTAAAATAACTCCTAATGTAAATTCCATCTATCCAATTTACAACTGTTTTAAATTAAGAAAAGAATAAAAACTTTTTTTTAGAAACACTATTTCATTTGTGTACTAAATAGTAATTTTTTTATTAATTATTTTGTACATTCTACTTTTTAATTTAGAATTCATTATTATAAATATATTTTTTTTAACAATTTCTTCTTAAATTCATAAGCAGATGGCACCACTGGTGCAGTACAAAGAAATAACTTTTTATGCAAACGCATAATACCTGCAAATAACGTTCTATTCGACACAGTGCATACAAATTACGTTCGTTCTATTAGCACAGTGCCTACGAATAACGTTTTATTCGAACGCATTGTACCTGCAAATAAGGTTCAGGGCCAAAAAATTTTGTTTCTTCTTGATTAAGGTGAAAGCATTGAAAGGAAATCAGCTTAAATTTTTATGTATTAATAATATTGTGTTTTTTGTGGTCATAGTGCTCAGATGTCACACCACAATCTCTTTATTAATAATATTAAATCTAATTTGCTTTTCGAATTAATTTTTAGAATAATCTTTAAAGAAAAAAATCTTTTTTGAGGCTAAAAAATTTTATTTTGTGCTGATTTAAGTTAGAGCATCAGAATCAATATAAAGCTGATTCATATATATAAAGATTTTAAAATAATTGTGCTAGGACATGTAGTGTCTACACTGTAGCGAGCGGAGTGAGCAGAGGGTGTAGCCCCCTAGTTTTTTATAATGTAATTTTAAATTATCGACGAAACTCCAAGAAAAATTAGTTGGCTACATTTCCTGTGAGTTGCTGTATTCAATAGCCATCCAGAAACAACAACTATATTTAGTACATTTTGGAAATAAAATAGACCACCATTTCTTTGTGCGAAGATGTGACTGTAGTTTCTCACAATTTATGTAGCTGATCAACCCCACCCCAAAATCAAATTTATGAATCAAATTTTTTTATCCTATGAATACCGTTTTCTTCTGAGAATAAGAAAATCTTTCTATTAGCTGGATTGGAAGATGAAAATATTAATTACGAGAAGTAATCGCTACAGAATTATCATTTTGGTAAACATAAATAATTATCTGACACATTTATAATTCCTCCCTCCAGATTATACAGATAAAAGTGAATTTTCGTTGCTAAAATTAAAGTATCAGTCTTTTAACAAACAAAGGGCATTTATTTCTTTACCTGAATAATAAAAGAATTGTCCTTTCCAATTTGCTGTCAGTGGCAACTCATAATAGAGGGATTCCTTCTTTCACAGAACAGTAATAACTCGCTAATCTTGAAATTGGAAAAATGGAACTTTAATGAATTATAAATTAATATGCGTTTTTATTTATATAATTATACAGGGTGATTATAATTAAAGTTGCGTTTTCAGAAGGCTGTAAAAAAGAACCACTTGTCAGAATGACCTGATATTTCATCTGAGTATACGTAAAGCAATGGGAATTTGTTTCGCGAAAGGAAAAAACAGTTCAAAAGTTAACCAATAGATGCCGCTGTGCTCGTGATAAAATGCTGAAAAACGATTGCTTTAAAAGGTATGCTAATTAAAAGACGTGACATGCGCAACGCACATTACACTTGTGATAAAAAGGCAGGGCACCTGCAGTTCCTGTTATTCTGAGTTTGAGAAGGTAGTCATAACTCTATCTTTGAGGGATCGGGCTCTGCTTGTGAATTTTTTTCAAGAACGGTGACTGACTGTGGGGCAATTGCGTGGAAGAAATTCCGCACATTAAAGTGTTTAAGAAGCGGCTCTGGTCCGATGACTGCATTCGGTCTGAAGATAATTGTTAAATTCGAAGATTTCATTTCACGTGACTTGTTCATTTGACGTGACTTGTGGAAGAGGGAGGAAAGCAATTGCTTCGACGTCAGTGGAGGATGTGAGCTACAACATTGCAGGAAGCGTCAAGCAGTGCTTTGGGAACGTGCAAACTTTTTCCCGAACTTTAGACATGCATGTCAGCCCTGCTCGTAAAATTTTACGAAACATCCTGCAATGATATCCATTCAAAATTACGCATGTTCAGCAGGTGGTTCTTGCTGATCTGCCAAAACGAGAAGCTTTCGTCTGCAATTTCTTGCTCGAATGGAAGTGCACAATGCATGGCCGTGGAACATTTTGTGAACAGACGAAGCCCACTTCCATCTCCAAAGTTCTGTCAATACTCAAAATTACAGAATATGGGCAAGAGAGAATCCGTTCCAAATGCAACCATTGCCTCTTCATTCTCAAAATTTCACTGTGTGGTGCGGGTTTACGGCAGCATTTATCGTTGGCCTTTTCTTTTTTGAGGAGAGTGGTCCTTCGGGTTCTATAACCTGTACAGTCAATGGGACACATTATGAATCTCTTACGCGCAACCAGCTCATTCCAGCACTGCGATAGCGCGGATGTGTGGATAGTACAATTTTTATGCAAGATTGCGCTCTTCCGCACATTGCTACACTAGTGAAGCAGCAGTTGAATCTGCATTTTGGAAATGACAAAATTATCAGTCGCAATGATCACCAGACCTGAACCCTTGTGACTTCTGGCTGTGTGGTTACACAAAAGATGTGTAGGGGGCTCCGATTGCGACCTTAGCTGAGTTGAAAAATCGCATTACGCAACACATTCACAATATCACCACTGAAACTCTCCGATCTGTTGTGGAACACGTTGTTTTGCGCTTTCCGCTCATAGGAGAAGACGGTGGACAGCATATTGAACAGTTCTTAATCAAGTCGAAGCCGACTTCCTTTTCTTGATGGTTTCATCACTTTTTGCTTCTTCTACGGTTTTTGGCCTAGCGACAAATAAAAACCGATTTCATTTTTCCTTTTTCTACGGTTATTAGCCTAGCGACAATTAAAAACCGATTATCCCCTATCCGCTGTGTCGCCACCTTTTCCTGGTAGATGGGCTTTGAACAAAGAGTGCCACAACAACATGTCAAGTCAAAATTAGCATATTTTTTAAAGCAATCGTTTTTTAGCGTCTTATCACTTGTACAGTGCCATCTATCGGTCAACTTATTAACTATATATATATATATACATATTTGCTTTAGCAAAAAAAATTTCCATTGCTTCACGTATACTCAGATGAAATATCAGGTCATTCTGACCAGTGGTTCTTTTTTTACAGCCTTCTAAAAGAGCAAATTTAATTATAATCACCCTGAAGTTTATATGACATAGTTTGTATGTTCAGTCGCGGAAAAAAAAGTAGCCACCCAGCATTATTCCGCCGCTGTTCATTTTATCTTAAAACAAAAGGTACCAATTTTCAGGAAATAACGTCTACTAATAGATTCTAAGGTTGAAAATATTAGAAGGGGTCGTCTACATATTTATAATTGCACTAACTTCAAATTTACAATGGCAACACAACTTTTTACCAATGGATTTCAAAACAGCACGAAAAATTATGCTCGGATACCACATTTTATTATCCAAGCTCGATAGCTTTTGAAATTATAAGCAAATAAAACTATGAGTCTTCATTGCTAAAGTAAAATTTTGAATTCTTATTCATTTCTTGAGAACTAATATAGTTTTTGACCTAGAATATTTTTGTAGTACTTGCACTCTTATACTTTTGATTTAAAAATAATTTTGAGCACATGAAATATTTTATGATATTTGATGTCCAAAAGTTTTTGTATAGCGACACTTATAAATTTTAACAATAATCTATGTAGATTGCTATTCTTTAATCCCATACAAAATTTCAGCTTATTTATGCGAATAGTCTTGAAATTATATTACATTTTCTATTTTGCTGTAATCCGATCCACTTAAGGGAACGTCATATATTTCGAAAACGTTATAATTATTAAGTATAATCAATGTACCACTTTATTTTATAAAATTTAAGCATATAAATCTTTAATTACTTTATATTAGAATATTATAAACTAAAATTCTATAAATTAAAGTGGTGGAATATTAATTCGATTTATTTTTTTACTCATCAAATTTTACCGATTGTAAAATGTAGATCATTGCTTTCAAATTAAAATCTGAAGTGCGAACTAATTTAAAATGCTACTACCGATACTTAAACGCAAGCAGAGAACTTTAAAAAGTAAATGTGGAGACTACTCCTTTTATATTGATTACACAAAATGTCACATATCTTCCACTCTATTAATGATATATTAACCAAAATTAATATCCTAGGGTATTTCTTCATGAGAAATTTATATATGGTATCAAAAAAGAGGCCTGCCATTGAAACTTTTGAAGTCAGTTACTATCCGTTTACTGGATTATTTCATTATATAATAACTATCTTAAGGACTTCCTTTACATTTTTCACAGAAAAAGTGATCAAATAAAATAGGAGGTAAAATCCAGTCAGATATTTTCTTAGCTTTCAACAATGTTAGAGAAACGCGCAATTAAATATTTGTTTAAATAATGAAAACGGTTTGAAATGCGTTGCAACAATGAAAAGTATTAGTGTAAATTATGCCAAAAAACATGTTTAAAAGGTTATTAAAATTAGAAAATAAAGTTTGCGGCAACTTATTTGATATAATTGAAAATGTAATTTTTTTCATTTTGAGATGGCGTAAAAATGGTTTTGCTGCTTTAATGTTTTCGGGAGTTATTAAGGAAAAACGGAATTTCAGATGCGAATGAATGCAGAACTGGCATGACTTCGTTTTTTTCCTTAATAGTCTTGATATTGTTTGGCATTTTTAGGGAAACCAATCACAATGGTCAGAATAAAGTGAAATTTCGTTTATTTTTTATTTTCGAGTTTTAGGAAATCTCGCCGTTGCCTCAACATATTTTTTGCGTTTTGATAATGTTGCTTTAAGGCTGATGATATTCGGCTGAAAAATGTCGACAACTTTCGAGTACATTCACACGGAGCGGTTTCAGCTAACGCTGCAACTCTGAGACGACACTTGATCCGTGTTCTTTCAAGACGCTGTTGTCACTGGCGCTGCAAAGTTGCGTAACCTCTTCGTGGCTTACTCTTCTTCGACGATTACTCTTCGTTTTTCCCGCCAGTTCGGCGCCTGCTTCTATTTTAACAAGAGACAATGTTCACACGTTTTTATTTTACGAAACGTTTTCGGCCTATGTGGATGGCAACTTTTAAATCCGAATCTGATCTTGAAGGTAAATAAAAAACTTCTAAGTTCTTACTTAATTGAAAACTTTTTCCCTGCATTCATACCGTATGCACTGATATTATTAATGTTTACAGCATTTATTTTTTAATTAAATTGAATATGTTTGTATCGGTTGAGGATAGGAATGTAAAATCAAGCTACATTTTTTCATATTTTCGCGATAAACGTTTTTAACATATTATTCCAGAAAAATAATTCGTGCACTCTCTTAAAATTCAAAACTTAATTTTTCCCATGATGTAAATTTTGATGTAGAGTAATTATTTTGACTTTATTTGAACAGAACAGTTAGAGAACATATGTCGAATTCTGAAAAGCAAATAGACAATGAATTTGATATTTGTGAGTCCACCGATTATTTATAAGAAGGCTGAAGTTAAAAAATCGTGTAGTAAACAGTAAGATAAGTAGAATTTACAAATGGTGTGAAAAAGAACATAGCAAAAATATGAGCACTTTTACAGATCGTCATACAATTACCCAAAAACTTTGGTGAAGTAAAAGTTGTATAATCGTTTCAAAATTCTTGGAAATGCTTATCGGTGAGATAGATCATCCATCAATAGTTATATCCAGGAGAATTCAGGTAATTTTGGACGGGAAAGTCAAACTTGGAAGCACAAGCATTCATTGATGTTCTTCAATTTAATGCGCTCCCCAGAAGAAATTTATCTGAAAATTATATTATTAATATTTCATATTCTGTACAATAGTGCAACAAATGTTTTCTATTAAAGTAAATGTAATTTTCTGTGCGTTTTGTTGAAAACGCACGACCCAGGGCCGAAGAATCCTGACGCGTGGAGAGGATACCTATCATTGGTTCATTTAACCTTCTTGTTGCCACAGAACACAACTGAAATATAATTATTATTTCAAACAATAGGCCGACCAGCATTTTTAAAAAATTCCACACAAACATTAAATGACAAGCAGACTTAATTTCGAAATTAAAAAACTTATCTAAAATTTCTTCTCCGCCAGTAATGTCAGTTCTGCCTTATACATTTAATAAAACTTTCTGTATCAATATCTGAACACGCACTGATAATACTCGCATTTCTAGTAGAAATGAAATAGAGAGAGAAATAAAAAAAAATAACCAGTTGATTACTATTGCAATAAATTTAAACAATTTATTATTACTAAAATAAATATCAATTGCGTATCAAGAAAATTTATTGCAAATCATTAAAATATTTGTTCGCAAATACAGAAGTAATTGAGAAGTAAAAGAGAAACCGTACAATTTAAATAATTTATACAATGCGGAGAGTTCTATAAATAAATTGAAGGTCCAAAAAAATAAAATACCATAATTCAAAGAAAGCACCTTTTGGTAGATCTTAATCTTGATGAAACTTACTTTTCTTACTGGCAAGAAAACTAAGAAATATTTCAAAATTCGTCCGATTTTAGCTCCGTCAAGTGTAGCTACCTCTAATTCAGAGGAAGCAAATGTTCTTCCCAATACATGCCAAGAAATTCCCGAACCTTCTGATAATGAACAGATAAAAACAATAGTGGAAACACTGCATAACCATTAAAATGTCAACAGTGAAGATCCTACAACATCCTTCTTGACTTCAGCTCAAATGTTGCGATGGTCACGAAATATAAGAAATCTATCCCACTTAAAATTCAAAATATTGCAGTCAAACACCTTCTAATTAACTCAATTACTTATTTTCTAAATCATTTTAATATGTTTGAATCTAACTTATTATCTGTATTCCTGGAAATCGACTACTATAATCATGTTTGCTGTGCCAGAGCAAGAATTAAGACTGCCTGAAATTTCCGATCTATCAACTGTTTAGTTCACTTGACGAAATCAATGAAATTTCTTCCCGATTACTCACACTGAACAATTTGTTTTTAGAAAGAGACACAAGACAATTTATGTCTTGAAGAATGTCTAACTCGTAGCATTGTAGCCTTGATCGTACGTTAAAGGAATACAATAATACACAATTTTACGCCTCAGACAAAATAATAAACAATTAAAACTCAATACTCAGATAACACAGTTTTCTGCACATCTCTTTAAAGGTAATCCTGTATACATGATGCATTGCTTGCGTTTTAGAAGGTCATTGTTTCCTTATGGGTGAGTGAAGCACATAGGTTTTGATATTTCTTCCATATGAAAAGATAGTACTAATTTTTGATTACCAGCCTGGATATAAATGTCCAAGCTTTATAAAAGAAATGTTTGGGAAGTTCAAAAAAACGAATTACGAGCAATTGAATTAAATTTCTTAAATACAAAGAGTTTTCTTTAAATAGTGGTAAAATTTTTATAAAAACATTATGCACAACAAAATGTTTTGATTTATATATGAGTCGCTCAGAAGCAAAAGAGGTTGACTTAAGTCAGAATATCAATTGAGGATCCGAAATGTCTTCTACGTTCTCTGAAGGATTGGTCAGGCTCATGGTTTTTGATAATTTATCCATATCATATGATAATTTGTTATGAATAATACTATCATATTGATATAAGCAGCTCGCATATGAAGTAATTTATGTTTACCAGCTCGGATATGAAAATCCAAGCTTTAAATAAATGAAACCACCATTAACAGAAGTCAATTGCTAGATATTAGTGATAAAAATTTAAATAAGAAATATTCGCATTAAAATAGTTGCGGAACTTTTATGACGCATTTTGCACTTCTAGAAGTTTGGTTTTTATCTGCGCATTTTAATGTATAAACTATTTTTGGGAATGATTACAGATGTGAATCATTTTACGGCAAACTTTTTCAGGCAATACTTACTAAATTATTCCGTAAAAACACCAGCTTACAAATCAGTCTCATTCCGGCTTTATCTCTTTAGAATGTTAAAGTCTGTTGGTAACGCTGTAAATAAAAATATTGCAGAGAAGCAAAAATACACAAAAACACATTAATATTGAAATTAATATAGAGGATATTAATAAAATAAAGCATACAAACATAAAGGTTTAGAGCTGATATTAAAGACACTAAATTTTTGGGGAGAAACTCTCCGATAGGAAGACATTCCTCAGTATTATTACAAAAATTGTCGGATGAGTGTACGGTAAAAAGGATCCAAATGCAGTGTAACAAAGAATTACACTTTATTCTCGAATATTCCGGAAAATACAGATCATAGGTAACAGGAACTACAACACTTGCACAAATTTGCAACACGAACAGACAGCAATTCACTAATAAGAACAGCAACAACACTTTCAATACCGATCGGCGTCTAACAGCTTACTAGATCGCACAGCGTATAAAACTCCAAAGAGAGATTCCAAAGATCTTCGCTCTCCAAAGGCGATACCACTTCATCAACACACAGATTGCTCTGTGGTTCAAGCACGACGTTTTTTATAATCAATCCGAAAGGCAGTGAAGTCACATGGAATCATTTGGACAGATGCGAATCTCGGCCCCTAGTAGAGATATCGAGAAAATTCTAGTATTTTTGAGATCCTACATTTGTCGCCAACATGGTCGCCTAGTTTCTCGCCAAGGTCGGGGGATCAATGAATCTATTTCGCCGAAACTCCCATACATACCTCTGTACAACACTCTTCCTAAAAATAAAACTATGCGACTGGGAAGTGACTTGCCATGTTAATAACAGTATGTTCGTTTAGCAAAGTTTAGCTGTATACTCAGATAATCAGAACTATACTGACTTACATTGCATTGATTTGTGGTCTCGGAAACATAACCAACGGGTTCAACTGCAAATCATGCAAAACAAACTCCTTCATACCATAACTAACGCTCTTTGGTGTTTTAGGGCTTCAGTCATTCATATAGATTTAGAAATAGAACGAGCAAAGAAACAGTATCCAAAATTTTGCAGACTCATTTTTATGATGATATGCGATCTTTATTTTTTAACAAATTCGTCCGATTTTAAGCATTTTAGGCTGGAATATAACAGAAAAACTGCAGGAAGATAATAGAGAAAAATAAGGATCTCTTCTCCAGTTTCAGAACAGGGTACGTAACTTTGAACCATGGTCAAATGAGAATTACGACCAATCAGCTGGCTCTTCCTCTCTAAAATTCCACTCCAGAAAATATGAAGGACGTCTGACCTTTGATCAGATTTAGAGGACATGAGCTCCAATATACATGGCGTATATTCGGTAGAATCGGTCGGCTCTTTTATTGTCAAGATCTGTCCAAAAACATCCCTCGACTAACTTCAAAGCGGGATTTTAGTGTAACACAGAAGTAAATAAATGTCACTTGCTGAAGGAAGAACAATGATAGGTCAATCCGTTGCGTAATTTAAGAAAAAAATAGTTGAATGTTTGCTTTTAGTTCTTTATATTAATTTAAAAATCAAGACTTAACATGAAGTTGAAAAGCTTCAAAGGCAAAGCACACAAGATTTTTCAGATTTTATTCATTGGTAATAAACTAATATAGAAGTCTAATTAAACTAATATATAAATACAGTGAAACCTCTTCGAACGGCCACCCCTCCATAGCGGCCACCCCTCTTAACGGCCAATTTTTCGTGCCACGGATTTTTCGGCCCATAGACCTAATATTAAAATAACCCCTAGCTACGGTCGCCCAACCCCTCTGAACGGCCGCCGGGTGGGTTCGCCCATCCCATTTAACAAACGCATCGGTTAGAGATCTACTTTTTAAACTGAAAAACGAACTTGAAAAAATGGTTTTTTACCGAGAAGAGTAAAAACTTAAAACAGTCACAAAATATTCCTTTTTTCAAAAAATGTAAAAAATTATTAAATAAAGTACTATTTTCTCTTTAGATAAGTCTCAAACTTCATTTTAAATAAGAAATACGTGTCAGACTTGTTTATATTATGTATTATAGCGATTATCTTGTAATTGTAACGAAAACCCTTCAGAGCGGCCACCCCCTCTGAGCGGCCAATTTTTCTCGGAACGGAGGGGTGGCCGCTCAGAGAGGTTTCACTGTATTAGAAAAGGAAGTCGATATAAATTTTTTAAAATATTAAGCATTTTTTCCGGAAAAAGATGTGCCCCCTAAAAAAGTCTTATTCTCCATAGTAAAGAAAACTTCTGCATGTACAGAATAGCAATAATAAAGAATAATGGTTTTCTATTGAATTAGAACGAAGTTCATCTATAGGAAATCTATCTCTTCGTCGTCCGTTCACCAGCGAACTCAGTAATTCTAAAAGCATTAGGCAACATAAATAAGGAATGACGGCTTGCCTTTAAAATCGTAGATCTGTATCAAATTTTGGACACCATTGATTACAGGGAAAAGTTCCAAAATGCACACTCATTTCTCTTCGCATTCTAGGACACCAATCACGCCACATTGCTTAAGTTACGAAAACGTCGATGATTACTCCCCTCGTTTTGTTTGTTTTATGAATATTTAACTTCTGCTATTTTCCTTCTCTTCTTTTTCTTGTTTTTTTGGCTCTTTCAATATTTATCTTTCATTATTGTAACTTTCCTTCCTGGTACTGTTACACATTTGTGAATATTTTGATTCAGTGTTCATCGGAAACAAAACTTATTTCTACAAAACTATATTTGCTGCCGCCAGAATGAAGGGTTTAACCCTTTCGCGCTCATTGGTTTCGCAGTAAAACCCCACACTGAGCATTTTTTTTACTGCACATGGGTGAAACGTAGCGTAGTTTTTCTTTCATAACTTAAGAGCTAGATATATAGGCCAACTTATATAAAAATTCTAGTTCAATACCATCAGTATTCACAAACATAATTGCATTGCAAAAGTAAAATTGCTTTTGATCTCTAAGAGAAGAATAATTATGAGGATTCCTGCACAAATTGATATGTTTTAAATTTGAATCTTTGAAAGTAATATTGAATTTCATAAAGGTTGAATATCCTGAATACTCAAGCATACTTATAAATTAAATACAGAATTTAAATTGCATTTCGACGATAACTTATTCGGATAGAAAATAGCCTGTTAACGTTCATTGATTTTTCTGTGAAATCACAAAGTCCTTTAAAATAAAAAATGCTAAATTTTATTTCCTTTACATATTTATGATAAGCTACATGTCTAATACTCATTTTTGAAATAAATTTAGTAATTTTCAAAATGAAACATGTAGTGAACTTGAAAGGGTTGAAGAGATTCTGTGAAAGGGTTCATTTTGTTCTGAAGGTTTCGGAGCATTTCTCGTTTCTCCCTTCCTTTTTCTGTATGCAGTGAGTTTAGTAGGTTTTAATTCTGTCTGAGATTTTACATAGATGTATGCAAAGACGTTTTGCTTGCTCCCTTCGATTTCTCTGATCAGCTCGCTTCTCTCTGAGGATTTTTTTATTTTTGTGCAATGAGTTTATAAATTTTAACTCAAAAGTGGCAACTAAAATTGGAATCAAAACCAAGGACGGAAATAGGAATCCGTTAAGTGGGGAAGCTATTGTAGAAAAAATTTCTGTTTTTAAATCTTGAAAATTAAGAATTACATAATTGTATTAATTATTATTTTCAAATTTTAATTATGTATTGATTAATTTGTATTTAATTAAGTTGTGATTATTTAACATTTTCAATTAAAATAAATTTATTGATTAAATTTTAATTAATTAAATTTTAAATAATTAAATTATGTTCGTTAAAATTATTTCATTGATTTAATTTTAATTCGTTTAATTTTAATTAATTAAATTTAATTTATTAAATATATACAAAGTTGAATCTGGGAATCTGTGAAGGATACAGTGGAAAAATTGTTTTTCGTATTTTCACCTTAAAAAATTGCTATACAGTCAACTATTGCAGATTCAATCAATTTTTTAACTGAAAGCGTTTTGCCCTCTTCACAACATTGCCAATTAGTCGGGTCCAATTTCCTTGACTTTGTCTTACAAAATATGTCAACCTAACCGCCCTCGCCAATTTTCCTCGCCATATTTATAATTCTAATTTTAATTGTAACTCCGAACTCTCAAAAAAATCTTCTTAGCTGCATGATTATCATTGTCATTTTGGATTTCATTCTTCGATGTTATAAGTCCTTCTTGATTTGAAATTTTATGAAAGTCTCGGTAAACCCTTGAGTCAAGTTTAGAAATGAAATGATCAACTATATATCATTCGTCTTAACTTGCATATTGTCGTCTTACTCGTCACCTTTCAGTATTGCTTCAACGAACATTTTCTCTAGTTGTTTCCTTGCTATGTGTTCTAGGAACATTCATTCCACTGCTAACTTAATCAGACGCACTTGTGTCCAAAAGCTAAGCGTAATTCGTAAAATGCAAAAAATGTGGAATTAATACCGGTAGAATGGTTCGAAATCAGTTGTGGAGAATTGTGGAAGGTACAATCGTAGGTATTCACGTTTTACAGTGAAGATTCGATAAAACGCTTTTAGGGGATGACCCAGGCCATGATGAGGATGAAAATGATTTGGACTCACACCGTTGCACAGAGGACTGATAATGATTTGTACTTTTATCAATAATTTTGCTGGCCAAGCATCTTCTCTTTTTAAAACTTTCAAATCTAGCCTATTTATGACCTCATATAGTGTTATATGGTGCGAGACGTTTGGGGAAAAGAACATTAATTTTAAAATTTAAACAATAAACCGTATAAAAATACCTAATAATACCTAAATAAACCTAATCTTATTCGACGTCTATAGTATCCTTTCTCTTTAAAAATAAAAAAATATATAGAACAAATAGTTTAAGCTACAGCTAATAAAATAACGGAGAAATTTTTTTCCAACTATTTTTTTTTGTACCAGAAAAAAAATTGAAGAATATTCCTTGAAAGATTAGGCTTTTTAATACCGTGCCATAGCTGAAATTTATGGATCTTCTTGATTCTTGCAACCATCTATTATTAAAAAAGAAAGTTTGAAATGAATCATAAAGGTATTATTTTCCATTTTAGTTGAATTTAACGGTGTGAGAAGCGAGTGAAGTTATGTGTGCCGTGTAGTTGACCACTGCGCCGCAAAGGATTAAACATAGGTAAATCGAAAGGAATAATACTCGATTATACTCCTCAAATAAATGAAATATAATTAAAAAATTATACTCCCTCCACCTCATTGAATGTAACATCGGTGAAGTCAGATATCTATTGTGGGTCCCAAATGTCTTCTTATATTCTGAAGGATTGGTGAGGCACTTGGGTCTTGATAATTTATCCATATCATATGATAGTTCATTAATTTGCGATTACCAACTCAGATATAAAAATCCAAGCTTAAAATAAAAGAAACGTTTATATTACAATAGATCAATCGCAAGGCTTTTTTTATAAAACTTAAATAAGAAAATTTTGCATTAAAATAGTGGTAGAACTTCTTAAATTCATTTTGCACGTCTAATGTTTGGTTATATCGATGTCCTTTCAAGTATAAACTATTTTTGTTAAATGAATGCAGATTTAAATGAATCTACGGCAAATTCTTTCAAGCAATACTTAGTAAATTATTTCATAACAAAATTGTTAATCTTTCAATTCAGCATCATATCGGCGTTATATCTAGAATGGTACACGCCATTTTAATACTCCTGGCCCGTGAAATCTGAGCGAACTTTTTCCTCCAATAGCTGCAGACACGACACTGTCTCGGAAAAGAAACTGGTTTTGTTCCTACATTATGCGATAGAAGAAGACAAAATAATAATTAAAAACCGCCCAGTGGCGGCTCGTCCGTTAGGGCTGCGGAGATGCAGTCCATTCTGAAATTATTTTAAATTTTGTATTTTCGTTTTTATTCTAATTGGCTTATTTTTCCACTTTAAGAGTTCAATGATAATCGAAAATTGCAAAAAGTAATAAAAAACGTAAATAGAAGACGGAAAATAAATCAAGAATTAAGAGAGACAAACCAGAGCTGCAGAGAGTTTTGCACCTCCTAGGATCGAAATTTCGAGAATTTAGAAACTCGGAGCTCTGAGTCAGAAGAAAAAAGCAATCCTTTCTCCCATCGTAATTGGAACCCAGTGAGCTGCCTCTCCAGCATCTCTCTCTTGGCGTGAATACTTCATTTGGCCTTTTTACTTTCTCGTATACGAAGTATACAAAGAGAAAGTATTGCAATCGTCAAAAAATTCGAAATCGAGATTTTGACGAATTTCCACGTTTGAGACCTCCCAGAGTCCGAAAAACACAACTTTTGAATTATGTCTGTCTGTGAATTCGATAACTCGAAAACTATTAGAGCTACGGTGATGAAATTTGGTATATGGTCTTTACACATCCTCTGCAGGTTTCTATCAAATTTTGGACAAATTCCGTCATTGCGAGGTCTGTCTGTCCGCGTTTATGTAAACACTATAAATCAAAAACTTGAATAGCTTGATAGATACAATTTGGTACACAGTTTTATCTTCAGGAATGTAGACCCGTATAAAGGTTTGGGCCAAATCCGTCAAAGGTTGGACTGCCTGTCGGACTGTATAATCGCATACTTGTAGAAATTATATCTCCTAAACACTTTGGCTTAGATAAATAAAAATTGGTATGACGGTTGCTAACATTAATTATAGATCTGCGCCCAAATTTCGTTTCTATCGGTTGAAAAAATTCGTTCAAATTGAAAATTCAATTTTTTATACTTGCGTATCCGAAATAAACTCTGCGCATGCGCAGGCTATTAAGCAATAGCGAACGAAGTCTTTTTCTTCTCTTTTCCTTTCATTCGCGCACGCCCTCACATTAGCGGAGCTTGCTAGAGTGTGATAGAAAATAAATATTGCTAAATTTTAATACAATCGCATCGCTTTCAATTTGATTCTTCAACTAAATATTTTACAATCCCTGTAATCTACAATGAAAAACCTTCTGATAGTCATTGCATTCTGGGTTACAGTAGGTTCTAATTTTTTACACACGCAGGGGAATGGAAATCACAAATTTTTGAGAAGTATACAAGAAAGTTTAGGGGAGGCCACTCCCGCTGGTTTCACTTTCATTCAGAAGTTTTTTAAATCAAATTCTGTAGGAGTAATTATTTGCTCCTTTATATATTTCTGAGAGCTGACTACGAAGATGCTTATTAGGGTGCTGAGGTTTGCCACCAAAAGATTTTGTTGGAATTTTAATGATATCCCGAAAAACAAGAAGCAAATTTTCGCAGGTTTTTGCTTATAACTTAAGAACTTTAATATTGTTTAGTATATCGTCATTATACAGTAAATGTTTAGTATATCATCATTATATAGTAGATTTTTTGGTACATAATTATTATATACCAAAATAATCAGAATAAACTTTTCTACATCTTAGGTCTATGTAACTTCTGCCGCTCTGATTGTTTCTGAGCTGACGAGCCGCCTCCCCTTGGAGCCATAGGAGCTGCTCAATTACTTTCCGGCCTCTGTATTACCTTCTAAATACGGAGGAAACTTCAACGATTCTCATAATGGAGATTTGAAGAAGAGCCTGAAGAAAGAGCAAGTGAATTATCCTATAGGTGGATATCGGAATTATTTTTAAGTTGAAAGTGCTGTATTTTCTTTGTTTTTATACATATCTGGCGATTATAGATAACTAGCATTCCCAGCGGCAAACCCCGTGATATCCGGTAAAGAAAAGTTTTTATATTTATTATATTAGAACCAAATATTAGTTGCCATATTTTAAAAAATACTATTTTGAAGCCACTGAGAGAAAATGTTTCAGAATATCCATGAAAATCTGCAAAATTTATCATGGAAAATAAAAATTTTGTTACTCATAAAAATATTATGATGAGCCAACTGTTCAGTGGCCTCAATAGTTACAGGCAAGGAGTAGGAGAAAATGTTCTAGTTCTAACTTATAGAGAGTCAGTAATAAGCCAATACCAAACCGATATATTATTTGGATGTAATGGATATTAAAAATAAATTGTATTAAAACATGAAACAGAATTTCCCATTTAAGGCGAACAACAAAAAACTATAACATTTTTAAGAAACGATATTTAGAATGCATAACAGTTTATATTAAACAGCATGTATATTACGAAATAAAGGAGAAAGTGAAATACCTGCTTTGAATTAATGTCCAAAATAAGGTTTTTTATAACTCAACATTAAGAGTAGGAAAACATATGATTGAGAGATTAGGCGAAGCGATAAAATTGGTTTGAATTTCAAACCGTCAATACCCATCGGATGCGTTCTCTACTTGGCTTTCTTGTAAAAAGACACAGTAATGCAGATTTTGTATTTAGCTTCGTAGTCTTATGAAAAGGATCGTGCATGTATGTATGTATTATGCACCTCTTTCTTTTGACCAATTGGTCCAAATTTCGGTCAACACATTTACAAATTTAGTTCACCTCCAGGTACGAAATGTTATTTATCTGTCTTGCTTTGATTTTGACTTATAACATTCACATACGCACGAATATACAGATTAATACTCAGGTGGGTGCGCCTATGTGAGACACTTAAAGCAATACATTCATATCTACTCCAAAATGGAAATTTGGGAACACGGGAAGGAAAAAACAATCGCTTAGGTCGAAAACCAATGGAAGACATCATAGCGGCTTAGAAAAGCTGGATTTCCAACTGAACCAAATTCCAGCACTTCTTATTCACATTCTAAAGATGGGAGCCAGATACGAGGGTAGCGGCAGACGGAACGATTTGACTAGACTGGGACACGGCGACGAGGCTACCTTGTTGGAAATCCCCTGAAAGGTGGGAAATATGGGGAGCGAAGAGCGCACTTTGGAGCTTCAAATGAATGACGTGCCTGATTTTTCGAATTTAATGGGTGGAAAAAAAACAGTGTTGGGGCAAATGCAATGGACTACAGCATGGCTTAAGACGAATTTCGTTTTATATATTTTTACCAAAGAGCGCTGTGACTGTATGACCTTGGTCATAGGCGGCTCGTCCAGGGGCAAGGGGGGAGACTGCCCCCTCACTTCCAAAAGTAAAGCGGTCTTGCCCCCTACTTTTCAAATTTCAAAATTAACAACCCGAGAGGACTGCACACGTAGGTGTGGGAGAATCATACCTGCCGTAACGATGACAACGATACGATAATAGCAGGGTAAGAGAATTCGCAATCCAGACAAGGTTGTTTCTTTATTATGGGATTCTGCATGTTTGGACCGATCACCGTCAGAACAGGTTTCTGGCATGTTTCTTCGCGTTCGCGCTACTCCCAGGTGTAAGGATCGCGTGAGCATTTCATTCTCATATGCGGATTCGAAGCAGTACATTGACAGTGCAGACTAAGTTTTTCTCATATGGAATCTTTATTTGTTTCATCTTTGTTTTTGAAATGTTTAGAAAAGGAAAGCGGCTTGAAACCTAATCTACCATTACTTCATGCTTCCGTAAGATTTCAGTTGCGGAAAATGCAGGTCAAAACATGCTTAGTCATTTGAGAGAAAATGAAAAATGTGATGGTTTCATTTTCAAGGAAACTCAGGATAATCAAGATCATATGCCAACGTCAAGTCTCAGTGCAAATAACTTGGATTCATGTCACAAGATGTTAAATCGTTCTATCGAACGGAAATTGCTTTTCCAGTTATAGATGTTGCTTTAAACACATTAGACGAAAAGTTCAAAGAAAACGAGTTGGATACTTTTCTGTTTCTAAAAGATGTAACATGTTCCGATCCAACAAAGATTATAAAAAATGCGTCAATTCAAAAAGTCACTGAAACATATGATCTTGATATGGAAAAAATAAAGGGAGAAATACATATTTTTCAGAAAATATTCAAAAAATACATGACTCTTTGCCAGAAATATCCACGGAGATAACAGAACTGAGGAAAGATGCAATTTTCTTGTTGAAACGGAACTCTGTGATATATTTCCATACTTGACAAAACTAATCCAAATTCTCCTTGAGGTACCATCTCAACTGCATCGTGTGAGAGAAGTTTTCCATGCTTAAGATCTTTAAAATCATACCTTAGAAATAGTATGTGTCAAGAGAGGCTTTCTGCACTTGCTGTTTTGAAGATCGACTTTATTAAAGTAATAGAACAATTTGCGAAAAACAAAAATCGCAGGCTATCTTTTTTCTAATTTATAATACGGATGTATATTTTATAATATAATATCAAATAAATAAATTTATAACTGACCTACTTTCTCTGTGTTTGGGAGTACGCCGTTTTGTGATGACATCATTGACAGATTCACGAGTTTAAAGAAAGAAGAATTGGCTTAATAGTTAAGTGTTTTATATTTTTCTCGTGTTATTATTTCATAAGAATTAAAATGGATCTTTGAATTGGAAGGAAGGAGTCTACGGTGGCCATCTGTTCCAATTTTTGAGGCCGTGACCCAAATTTTTTAGAGAAGATCATTTAATAATGACGTTAAAATCCAATAATATAGCCCAATTTTACAAAAAAAGCATCTTTAGAAGCGCCCTACCCACCCACCCACTCGCATCTCTTTTGACACCCACCCCACTTTTTTGGAGCACCAATCACCTATGACCTTGCTTATTCTTCCTGATCGTTTCGATGAACATTTGGTCATAATTTGAGGTGTTAATAGGTGTCTGAGAATTTGTTATTTGTTTTTTAGAGATACGCGCGACCGGTTACGGTTAAGTCTGTAAAATGAATATAAAACTGATTTTTTTGTTTTTTATATCTCAATTTCAACTGTTTAATGGTTATTGCATTATTTTTACAGTTTTAAATTACAAATGATAATATTTCAGATGAAAAACAGACAATTCTACTTTTTTCTCTTTTCAATACATTCATCTAATTTTCTAGTCATTTTATATTGTTTTTCTGTTTTAGGTTTATATTTTTCCCCATTCCTTTTTAAATAAATTTTGAAAAATAATTATAGTTATAAACCTTTACCATATTACAACCTAATTTTAAAAATTTCCCTTTCAAAAACTGATCTTTAGAAAGAACGTTTTTAAAGAATAGGCGTGACCTTTCTTATAGGTATTGAGGGCACGCAAGCTTTAGGAGACAGAACGCCGCCCCATGTCCCCGTGCCTCATGCCATGACGGCCTCCGTACAGGTTGAGTGGACATGGGACTGCTTTAGGGGACAGTGAAACCTTTGACTTATTTGGACTAGAATTTGATACATATCTAAAGTTACATCCTATAATTGAAAATATAGTAAGGGTGGTACCCTGCTTTGTTTGAAGGTTTGCTAAATTTGTAAAAAGTGGCAATAGTGAAGCCCTTCTGAGATTTCTAGCAAGCTATATTTGAAACTGTAGCAACGTTT
>BGPR01020500.1:0-27039 GCA_013235015.1 Araneus ventricosus | reverse complement strand
CGTCAATCAGCGATAACGGAGGGTTTTTTTGAAAGGATTAGGGGGGGGAGGCGGTGTTGAAAATTTATGACTTGGATCATTTTTGTATACGTTTCGAGTCGAAATGAGAAGATTTTGTTTAGTCTCACAGAGTGTTGGAATAAATTATTCTCATTACGAATGCATCTCGTTCCATGGAATTGAGGCGAACAGCGTACACTTTGAACCCATTAGTCATCAACTTAGTGATAGAGGAAGGATTCTTAGTGGGGGGGGGGGGGGGAGATATCTTTGCAAGCGCGTTGAACTCGGCAAGAAGAGCCATGAAAGACAATAAATGCAATGCGATTAATTTAGGGAATTATTGAATTTACGCTTGAATTAATTGAGTAAGCAACTTTATTATACAACAATTTTTTTTAAAAAAAGCATAACGGAGATATTTACTTGTACAGTGTATTAAACAAGTCATTGTAATTAAATACAGTGCAGATAGCACTCTCCAATTAGAGTAGGCCACTCTGCTTAGTAATCAAAGTGTCTGTTCAAAATAGCAAAATAAGGTCAAACCTTCTTAAAATTAATGTAAAAAAAGGACAAATTTGAAAAATTAATTAGAGTACTTATTTCCTCGCTTTTTATCATTAGGAAATTGTTATCTTTTATGAAAAGGAATCCTACTAGATTACAATATGTACAATACTCTATTACGAAACCAAAATTTAAGTCAAAAAAATTCCAAACATCTCCACAAACAGATTTGCAAAGAAATTATGTTCTTACCTCTGCAGAAAGATATGGTCAAGCAATGTACAGTGAAACGGTGTTTATGCTTTTCTCATTTATACGTCGTTTCATCACAGTCCCGATGCATTCGTATGCATTGTAATTCATTTCGATGATACGTCTTTTCATTTATTCGTCGTTTTTCGTTCGTCCCTTGAAAGACGTATAAACGGTGCTTTACTGTATATCAACTACGAGTTAACAAAAATGTTCTATAATATTTTTAGCTTGATTATAAATAAATAAAAAGTTATGTTATTTTCATAATAAATCACTAATAGTAAAAAATCCATTAACATGAACAAAATTTTCAGACTCATAATAGATGGTTGAGTTTGCAAAAAGTTAAAAAAATTCAAAAATGTACTGTTCTTATTTTCGACGTTATTTAGCTAATATCCAAATACAATGCGCTGCATTGTTCTAAACAGTATTTAACATTAAAACGTTAGTAACGTATTTGCCGAGATAGAAATTTTATTCAATACCAAAATTACATACACGCCTGTTTCTTTCTTTTTTTTAATAAGCTGTTAAAAAGTATACCCTTTTTCCTTCCCTTTCTCTCTAAAAAACCCCCAATACTTTCCATTTTTGTGTTGAATTTTTCGTTAAAGAATTCGGTCATGAAAAGAAAGGAATAGTCACAGCAAAAGTAATTATTTGTATGCTATGCAAAAACTCTAACAGTTCTCGCTACAGGCATTCTGGAAATTAGTCTCCTTCTACTGTCTAAAGGGAGAGTGAAAGCTCAGTGCGGGCCTCTAAAAACTGTAATATCAAACAATTATTTTAAAAAGCAGAATTAGTTATTAGTAATTGTTCTAAATGTCATAAACAAACATAAAACTCATAAAAGGCCTAAAGAAAATTCATAAGGCCAAGGGTGTTGAAAAGAGGCTAAATTTTAGGATTTTGACCTTAAAAAGGCCAATATGGCAACCCTGTAAACATGAGGATGGTGTTGGTTAAGGGGGGAGACAACCGCTGAACTCATTAGAGCGTATGAAGGTGGAGAGGTTTGGTACCATCAATTTGCTTTGCATCAATTTTAGAGTTCTGGGGATCTTTTACGGCGATAAATATTTTATTAATTTTAGAAATTTCAGCTAAAATATCTTTAAGATTTCTTAGCATCATAGGAAATCTTGCGATAGTTGTCAGACGCCTGTGTGCCTATAGTTACAATTATGTCTTCTCGCGAGGAAAATTATTCGATTTTGATGATGAGTAGTGCGGCTTTAGTTATGGCTAGTTTGTGTAAGAAGAAAAGGAAACAACGACGTTGGTGGCAAGTTGACCTATACAAAAATCGCACAAGCACATCACTTATGATGGACTTGAAATCACAAGAAATAAGCGGCCAATATAAGAATTTCACACGAATGTCACCGTCCGATTTTGAGAATTTGCTGCAGAAGGTTGGGCCCCACATTTCCAAGCAAGAAACACATTTACGCACTCCAATCTCCGCTCAAGACAGGTAAGTAGTTATACTTTTTGTGCTAGTTTGCACTGTTGACTGAATTTGTAAATTTAAGCTAATTATTCATGTTTCGAATCTTATTTATTTAATAAATTGTTCCAGGCTAGCAGTAACACTTCGATTTCTTGCCACTGGAGATTCTTACACTAGTCTTCAGTATCTGTTTAGGATTTCAAAACAGTCCATTGGACGTATAGTACCAGAAGTCTGCGCAGCACTTAACAAGGAATTACAAGGATGTATTAAGGTAATAGATTTAATAACTCATTAGTTAGTTTCTTCAAAGAATGGCTTTAATCCTTTCATGGGAGAATTAAATATAAATATTTTATTTTACGAAATTATTGAAAAATGTGACCTCATATATATATACACACATAAATGTGAAATATATAGGAAAAACAATTCTCGCCCCTATGAAGTGTATTGGCGGAGGGATAAAAACAATCAATCAATAAAAACAATATCATCAAACCATAAGTCTTGTAAAACGTGAAAATGTTAAATTTTGTTAAAATGTTTAATTATTCATTGTTATATTGTTCAAAAATAGTTAAAAATGAAAATTCTTATCAAAATCAAATTATTTTATATTTAATTAAATAAATACTATTTATTATGATCTTCAAAATATTCGTAAAAAATTATATAATGTGAGAAATTTATGAAACATCACGAAACCTAAATTATGTACTAAAATATTTCTTAATTCAACGGGAAATTTTTGAAACACTTTACAAACTCTGAGATTTTTATTTATTCATGAGATGCCACAGGCAGAGGAGAGTAAAATAAGACCAGCTTTAGAGTTTAGTTAAGTTTAATTTTATTAACGTCCCGTTTTGAAGCAACACGAGGACTATTTTGGGACGGACCTCGTAATTTTGAACCGCTGTCAGATGACGAGGAAGACACCTGAGCTGGATCATCCCTCTCCGAATTTTATTAACTCAATTATAGATGGCAATCTTAAGAGCTGTTAATAAATGAAAATAAATTGATATTTTTCACTTCAGGCTGCATCTTTTTAGCTTTGCTTGTACGCTTGAGAATACCATATTTTATCCTACAAATGTTTGAGGGAAAGGACTTTTAACATTACAAAAGAAACAAGAAATGTTATTTAGAAATTTTATGACGTTTATTTAAACAATTTAGAGATTTAAAAAATTGCCATCGGAACACATTTCAGAAAAAACAAAATTCAGGTACGAGGCACAAAATCTTCAAAACTTTCTGAAGCAACTGATGCAGCAGGAGATTGTTCAGCAGAGTTTGTTGAAAAGGATTGGCGAGATTGTGAGGGGTTAGCGGGATGGAACAATGCTTGATGCGGTTGTGAGAAATATGGTTGAGAATAAATGGAAGGAATATGCGAATCAAACATTCCTCTATCAGCTTGCATGAGTATATCAAACACGGCATGTTGAATCCTTTTTTGTGCTTCAGGGGAGTAATTTTTTACTTTGGAAGCGACGTAGGTAAAAAAGGAGTCTATTTCGCTGGGTTCAGATGGCTCTTTCTCCAACTTCTTTGCAGCAGTCTGCAAGATGTTAAGTGCATTTTTCATCACTGTTGAAGTATAATCCTCCTTTCCTCTCGCTCGTTTTTTTGATTTCGGTGAAGATGACGCTGGTGTTGACGTTATTGTATCTTGTCCCATCTGCGTCTCCTCTCGTTCCATTTGTTCTGAAGGCGTGGCTCCATCCTCGAAGACATCTTCAACTTCAATTATCTCATCCGTCTCCTGTAAATGCATTTATCATTTAATGAAATACTATTTACGAAGCAGTATCTATTTTTTAAATCATATTTTGTATCAATGATTTGCTTAGGGCGTATTTTTGATTTATTAAGTAATAAGGGTGTTTTTTGCATGAGAGAATATCAAAAATTGAACGTTTCAATTTTTGATTTTCAAGATTTCGATTATCGTTTAAAAATTCGAGTTTCAGATTTAGAAATCAGATGAAAAAAGAAGGGTGAGCAAATTAAAGCTGGGGAGAAACAATTGCAATTGGTTCAGCAAAACTATTTAGTGGAAAACACTGTGAAACGCTAGTGTGGTGTGGAGATTTCGAAAAAGGGGGGTTTCCGTGTCCGGTTATTTTTTTTCATTAAAGTTACTAAGCTGCAACTTTGTTTAATGATAAAAGAAGGCAAAAAAGATATAAAGAGACTAAAAAAATTACAATTGAAAATGGTGAAAATGGTGAAAATATTAATTTTTGAGCTCTTGGTAAGAAGCGCGGGTTTGCACAACGTAACGGTTTAAAAAGGGATCAAAACGTAAGAATTTGATAAATTTACGGGTCCAAGTTCACATCGACTGTGCTCACATCCCGACGTCTTTTAATTGTCGGGAAGTTTTCATATGTGTAATCCAGCATCGCCCTGTTTCTCTTTCGAGAACTCGGAACGGCTAGGTCGTAGGGTGGCAGTTGCATCAGTTCGTTGGTAATCTGGGGTAACTTATCGAAAAAAATTTTAGAAATAATTTTCATAAATCCAAAACATGGTGAATTTTCAAAAATTGAAAGAAATCATAAAAAATATGGTCAATTGCACTTAAGTTTGCATTTCGTGTTTAATTTTAACGTTAAAATCTGATTTCTGTTTCAGTTACCCACTACTCCTACAGCTTGGAAGGAAGTTAGCAAGACATTTGAAACAGTTTGGAACCTGCCACACTGTATTGGTGCCCTTGATGGGAAGCACGTTGTTTTGCAAGCACCAGTGAACTCAGGCACTGAGTTTCACAATTATAAATCCCACTTCAGTATTGTCCTTTTTGCATTAGTGGATGGAAATTATAGCTTCATGTTTGCTGACGTGGGAAGCCAAGGAAGAATTTCGGATTCAGGAGTTTTTCAAGCGACCAAGTTACACAGCATGCTGAAAGAAAACACATTGGGAATTCCATTACCTGAAGAACTACCGGGGCGTTCAATGAAAATCCCTTATTTTTTGGCAGGAGACAGTGCATTTGCTCTTAGTGAAAACCTCATGAAGCCTTACCCTGGAGATTTTGCCAAGGGAACACGACAGAGAATATTTAATTATCGTTTAAGTAGAGCTCGTCGGGTAGTAGAAAACGCATTCGGTATATCAAGTGCAGTGTTTCGGGTTTTGAGAAAGCCAATGCTTTTAGAACCAGAAACAGCCGAGCTAATTGTGATGACAGTCATACTGTTACATAATTATCTCAGAGTTCATTCGCGAAATTTGTATACACCTCCTGGCACATTCGACCATGAGGTGAATGGGGTTTTAGTAGAAGGATCATGGAGGAAAGAGGCAAATATGACATCCATGTTGCAATTAAAAAGGTCACCCCGAAAATCAACAAAATATTGTCAAAAAATTAGGGATGAAATAGCAGAATATTTCATTAAAGGAGGCTTTCTAGAATGGCAAAACAACTATGCTTGAGTATGTTAATATTTACCAACCGTTGTAAGTCCCTTTCTTGGTAAATCCTTGTCATCCAGAAATTTAAAAGCTTCGTAGCCAAACCATCTACTCTCATAAATTTCAGCTCTTCCTAAAAAATAAAAATGAATCTGTATATAAAAAGATGAATGTTTGCTTCTTTGTCATTTATACAACTCTACAGATTTTCTCGGATCTTGAGGAAATTTGCTCACATGCAATCTTCAAATCAATTAGAAAATGGCGGACAATTTCCCCCCTCCCAAGTTAAGATTTTAATGAAAATTTCAGTTAAGTAAAAATTTAGCAGGATTTAGGTGCTCTTCCGCCATGTCTTTAAAAATATTAACGCACGAAAGTCATTTTCAGACCTTTTTAAAATTTAAAAAATCATCTTTTTAATAATACCAATTTACCTTTTTTAACAATTTACAAATTAAATTTTAAAAAAAACATTTTTTTATGATTTGCAAGAAAACTTTTCATTGTTGTTACTTTTACATTGTTGAAACTAATTTCATTGTATTGCCAAAACGTTTTATCACATTAACTTTTCCCATTGTTCAATTTGCAGCTTTGACACATTTACACCAAAGTAGATTTTCACTAAACAACAGTTTAATACAAAGAACACATTTTGAAATATTTTTCTCAACTGAAGCTCATTCAATGAATTGATTTTAATTCATTTGATAAGTTTTGCGCAGTGAAATATTTTCGCGCACTAACATCAAACCCATCCGTTTATATATATAATTTGATGGCGGGAAAAATTATTTTTGTTCTATCATCTAATTACTGATTTAAAGTTTTATGTTAATTTCGCAACCGTTATAATTTGGGTCTCTGGTCTTTGGATTACGAAAAATGAAAATTCGGCCATGTGTACACATTTAGTTCAAATCACTTAATATTAAAATGCCTTATTTGGAAAGCAGGCATAGAAAAATTAATTCCTTTTATCATAAATTTCATTTTGCATAAAATTAATATTTTTCAATCTTATCTTGCAACATCTTATCAAACGACATATGAAATTTTAAATAGATGTGCATTACAAATTAGTAACTTAACCAAACTGAAGTGGCCTCCTCTTCACTCGCATGATCTGCCAATGTGCAACAATTGAAAAATAATTGTATAAAACTAATGTTTTAAAAAATAATTTTTAAAAATATAAAACTAAAATTGTAGAAAACATGTAGTATATGTATTATTTATATTTTATAACTTACCTTTTCCGGTTCCTTTGGAATTTTTTACTCTCTGTTTTTCGCACCGATTGGAAGCCAGCAAAGATACCATCTTTTTCTTGCATTGGGCCACTGGTGAGTTTATTTCCTTACTTATTTCATTCCAGGCATCTTCTATTAAATTTTTTCTGTAGTGGTCGCTGTGTTTCGGATCCCAGAGCAAAGTCTTGTTTCTGTAAACTTCTATAAGTTTTAATGATTTTTCTTCTGTCCACTCCATAATCGCAGGTAAAGAGCCATATGAAAATCAATTCGCATTCTGGGCAACAGCAATGTGGTTTACTGCTTTTTATTGCTTATAAATTTCACGTCATGAATTTTATTTTTAATGAAAATTATTCCTGGTTCTTCTCTTTTTGTGAACTTAACAGTTCCAAATAATCCTTTCGCTTATTAAAAAATATTATTTTCTTTTTTTCTGCTAGGAATTTTTGATGAATGAGAATAAATAATACGATCTTTTGGGCTTATTTATGTATAGCCTGGAGCAGAGTTTCTGTCCCGTTTCTTTTCTACAAACTAAAAGGCGGGAAATTATTATGATTATTTCTCGTTTGATTCAGTGCTGGCTGAGGAGTAGGGTGGATCGAAAAGTACAGGAAAAAAATCTTTTTTCGAAATTAATAATTCGCTAATTAATACTTAATTACCTTTAATTAAATAAAAATTAATTATCTGTTACTTTGAAGTTACCTAAATTAGAAAAATTTTGCTGGCCCCCCCCCCCGGCGGAAAATTTCTGGCGCCGCCTCTGTACATGCCTATCTAAATATGGCCTTTCAAGTTCGAAGCAGATTCGTTTGGTCCTGCGAACAGCACACTAACCCGTACCAACAGGAATAGCGAATCTCTTTGAATTCTTCGATAAGCTGACAGTTTTTGGCTCACGGCCAGCTGCATTCTGACCGTTCGCGGCGAATAAAATAACCCGTCTACACTTGCGAGCATATGTTCACAAACGATTTTATTCGGCTTCTGTTCGCAAGTGTATACGCACCTTTAGATTTAATTTTAGTATTTTCCGGATAATGATGATATCTTGTTAGTGTATGATTTTTCATTCTAAATTCTGTCATTTTAGGATAAATTACCCTATCTGTTTTTTCAACGACTTTAGTAACAGGGATAGCTTGTACATCAAAATTGATTTAACCTGGCTAAGCTTGTCCACAGCCAAGTAACTAATTTAATTGTTGAAAACTCCATATACTTGGAATGCCTTTTTTCAATAGTTTTGATAGCAACAGAGTTCATTTACATGTTAACATCTAAATGTTTAAACTTACCTTTTGCTCTTAGTATCTCTAGTATTTTCAATTTTTTAGATTTTACTTTAAATTTGGTTATTTTGTTTAATTCTTGAATTTTTAGTTTATGAATTGCATTTTGATGTCTTGTTTACTTTGTTTTCGTATGTTCATATATATATATATACATACATAACATGGGAAAAAGCGTTATACATATATATATGTATGTATAACGCTTTTTCCCATGTTATCTTGTGAACACGATAACGGGAGTAATTTTGATTTCATTTTAACTGGCTTGGAATACCTTGTAAGGATAGTAATCTCGGTCGAGTTCGTAGATGAGTCATACAGCTCAAAAGGGGTGGAAATGGTTGGGGGTGGAGGTGAAAATTTTCATTTTCCCATAATTTCTTTACAATTGAAAATAGAAAGGAAATTCAAATAGGAGAATTATCATCTTATCATGATGAATAAATTTTGTATTTAAACTTTTTCGATAGCTGCAATTGCTTAGAAGTTATGAGCTGAAAATTGATTTGCCCTCCCTTCTTCTCCTTTCCACCCTAACGTAAAATACTTTTTAACCTACGCATGCTATCCCTTGTTGGAAACCTCTCGTCATTTGTAGTCTCTTCCACCCACTTTTATTCTTGCAGCTCTAATCCTCGTGAGAATAGAGGGCGAAATGTTCTTTTCCTTATTATTATTAGTATGTATAATGTATAATGTTTTTTCCCATGTTATCTTGTGTACACTATAACTAGAGTAATTTTGATTAGATTTTAACCGGCGAGAGATATTTTGTAAGAACAGTGAAAATCTAGGCCGAGTCCTTATGTGGGCTATTCAGCTGAAAGTGTGTAGAAATGGTGGGGGGTTGAAAATTTCATTTCCCCATAATTTCCTTATGATTGAAGATAGAAAGAAAATTATAATTAGGTGAATTATTGCCTAATCATAACAAACAACTTTTGTATTGAAATGCATTTCATAGCTACAATTTCTCAGAAATTATGAGCTAAAAAGCCATTTTCAATCCACTCCCCTATCATTTCCCTATAGCTCTGTTACGACTAAAGACAGAAAAAAAATAAGATTAGGAGAATTATCATCTTATCATAATAAACAACTTTTATAATAAATGTTTTTTGTCAGCTAGAATTGCTTAGAAGTTATGAGCCGAAAAGTGATGTTCAATTCCCCTCCCCCCAATTTATAGCTCCGTTAAGATTGAAGATGGAAAGAAAATTTCAATTAGGGGAATTATCACCTTATCATAGCAAACTACTTTTATATTGAAAGTTTTTTGACAGCAAGAATTTCTTAGAACTTAATGAGCTGAAAAGTAATTCCCCTCCGCCCCCGGTCCAACTTAGATTGCGTTTTAACCTATGCATGTGGCACCTTGTTGAATAGCTCCCCTCAGCCGCATTTACTTCCACTTTCTCTACGGTAAACAAGCTGATATACCCAGCTATGCTCCGGATTAAAATGCTTTCATGTTTAAAATTTTTAATGTAAAAACTACTATTGTATAAAAATTATAATCACAAATTTCTTTTCTGATCTGAAACGTTTTTAATTAAAATGAAAATATCAATTGAACCAGACAAATTTTAAAAACAGACGATAGCTGATTTTCTCCATATAGTATTATGTTTTATATAGGTACTTCAAATTTTGTTAACAATTACTGAAGTAAAAGAAATGTTTTAGTAAATATTTTGAAACACTTAAATTAAATAGTTAATTATTCATTAATTTAAAGCATGAAAATAAATCAAATTAATAGTTGGTCTTGATATAAATTGTTAATCGCCTACTTTTAAAATTTTCTTTTAGCATTCGTCCAGAATTCTGTTAAAGTTTCTGGTTCTGTTAATGTTCTTCGAATTATTCTTGTTCTTCAACAATATAATATAATAATGAATATTGTTACGAATTCTATTTAAAATTAATTTGAAAAAATTATTAAAATGAGAGAAAAAAATTGTATGGAAATGAAATTTTGTCACCGAAAAGCTAATTTTTTGAAATTTAATATGGTTTAAAAATAGTTTCGTGAGACAATATTTTCCAAAGGTATCGCTGAAAAACGCATTGCTTAATTTTTAATTAACTGAAATTTTAAATAACTTTGTGGCTTTGAAAAGTTGAGAGTGATTTTTCTCTTGTTTTAAATAAAAAGTGTGCAAAGTTTGTTTGAAACCAGTCCTGTGGTTTAGGAGGAGATGTGAAACATACATGCATAGCCACAATGACTTTTATTTAAATTAAGATGAATCAAACTATTGCTGGCAAATACTATGAGCCTTAAAGAAGGTTTTAGTGAAGATTCCGTCACAATTAATTAAATATTTAATTTTAATTAGGTAAATAGCTAATTTTAATTAATCAAACAGCTAATTTTGATAGATAATTAGTTAATTTGACAGATTACTTCATATCCTATGCTTTAAACACACGTATTAAATTTGTCACTTTCAGTGTTTAATAATTTTTATTCTCTTAGGTGTTAATAATTTAGTGACTATTATCTCTGTAGCCAGGGAGATCTCTAAATGAGCCCATTCTTAGTAGTGTTTAAATGTTTCAAGTCATGTGATTTTAGCATATGACAAAGTAATGTTCGTACAATTATGTTGTATCCTAGATTAAATTAATTAATTTTTAAATCTACACCGTAAAAAAAATCCCGTAAAATTTACGGTTTTAAACTGGCAGCTGGGTTGGTTGTGCAAAACCGTAAATGTTACGAAGTAAATCCGTAGGCACAACGGTTTTTTACCGTATGAAATCAAGTTTTCTCCGTAAAAATTAAGTCATCGAAGTAAGTGACGTCATCGACTGAGTTGAATTGTTTTTCTACTTCTGTTCGAGTTGAAATGTGCTGATGTGTATTATCAATTAGGAATATTAATTAATCAAGGCTTAATTATTAATTCCCCAATTAGTTTAATCAATATAATTTTTAATTGAACTTACTTGGACGATTTCGATGCAAGGTAGAGACTCCTCCGAGCTGGGGATCGAAACCGCGTTCATGGAAATAAAAGGCAGTCGCTCTAACCACTAGACCACCGGAGACTTTATAAAATGAAGTAAAAATAATCTATTTCAGTTTTAAAGTCGCTATAGCTCTAGTGGCGCCACCTAGTGGTGTAAAAATCAACTACTGCCAGAACACGTGTTTTAAGGTTAGCTTCCATGAGTGACAACAGGTTACTGCAACATGTATAAACAATAGCGGAGATGGAACCCTATTAAAAACATGAAATGAATGCAATAAAATTACATTTAAGAAAAGGGAAAGTTATCGTACGGAAAGCAATATGACGAAAAATAGAATTTGTACTGACGGTTTTAAACCGTTTATGGCTGGAGCGGAAAACGGTGAAAAACCGTTTTGTCAACAAAACAGCTTTAAACCGTCAAATATACGGAAAAAGTCCGGGTAAAAAACGGATATTTTTTACAGTGTATAGTCTTTCTTCATTTGTGTGAAGCGTCAATTTCTTTTTACTGTTTCAGATAGACTGGTTTAATGTTATCGATATTTGCACTGCTGGGATGTTTATTTCTTTATGACTCCTACCTGTTGAATGATTATGTGTTGGGATATATATATATATATATATATATAAACTGAGCAATGTAATGGCCAATAATTCTAGCATAACCTTTTGAGTAGAATGATAAAAACTAGATACAGTAAAAAATTAAATGTCAAGAAAACAGAATCACGACGTAAATATTGCAATGTGTGGAAACAACAAAGTCATTGGCTATGTCTGTATTGATCAATATGTAATATTCCATTACTTTTGTAACATTAACGTATAGGAATTTATCTTTGCCTTCCAGCTTGCCAAAAGGCTTTTTCAGTATTTATTTGCTAAAGAACTCGTTTTAAAAAAACCAACAACGATGAAATAGATCGGTGCATAACGAAAGGAAATGTTGGGGTATGAATTTTTAATCCGATACATTAAGTCTATTCTATGTTTTTTGCTTTCAGCATCAGATACGTTCTTCTTAATTATTTTAATAATTTTCCATCGCAAAATATCTAAAATTATTTATATTATTATTTTTGATGCTTATTCATTTTCAAGCTTTCTATAAGTTATAACTATTTCCTTACTAATCTCAAAAATACTCATTTGGGAAAAATTATAATTTCCCATGGGAATGTTTCTACGATCGGTGTCAATTAAGCACCCAAAATTAGGATATTTTTAATGATAAATAACGATAGGTTCTTTTAAAGAATGTATAGAAACCTGAAACTAACGGTTAAACTCTATTTTACCTTATTAATACAAATCTGTCAGTAATTTGCTGATGCTGCCTAATTTATAATTAACAGCGTTTAGGAAATCAATTTTTCGCTTACTACTGCGAAATCCATTCTGTGTTTACGGAGATAAGTGTACAGTAAATCTAGGTGAGCGTACTATTTATTCCTTGATGGATAAGCGAATGCAGTAAGCTATGTAGCTGTGATATTCACCATTATTCTATGCTGAAGACCGAGAATTTTATTAATAAAAGATATGGAGTCTCTCTCCTTACTCTTATCCTGCCTCATAAGGATTCTTCTTATAACGCTAAAACTGATTTTTCCTACTTGTTATCCTACAAAATATTCTTGTTTGTCATCGGTAAAAGTTATCTAGTTTTAGAAATTGCTTCTTCCTTTAAATGTTTGTCACAGTTGTTTTATGATTTCGTAAATTTCACGTTTCCCGTCGATATATGTAACGGCTATAACATAACATGAGGTGTCTGGAGTTCGATTGTAAAAAATCTTTTAGACCAAATGTAACAAAATTTGGTCTACATACTGTCCTGACCACAGGGGTTCGATCTATGTAAAAAAAAAAGTTCCAGTTTTTGCCAACATCTGCATTATGGTGCTGTGCACTCAAGTTGACCTAGTAAAGGTCAACGCCAGTCGGCAAAATTAAAGATATCACGTTCTCTTCTACAGGTTTTGCTTTGACATTGTTCATACATGTAGTTTAATGAATTCACCTCATATGTGTTCGAAAAATGCATTCTTTGGATTGCATGTTCTACCGCAAAATACATCAGTTCACCGTTGATTTGTAGATTTGCAGTGTTATGCTATCTTTCAAGGTGGTAGACTATCAACGTTCGCTTTGTAAATTACACTTTTCAGGTGACTCCGCAACCAAAAATCACTGGGAGTGAGATCCGGGCAACACGGTGGCCACCTGCAAGAAAATGCAAGACTAATTATCTCTTCGTCTATAAAACGTTGACATTGAACTTGCTTAGCACATTATCCAATCAAAGAAGGTACTCCATATTGCATGAATATGATAGATTGCAGCCACCTGCTCTATTGCAGTTGTGAAATAACATTTAGAAGAATTGATCGATAACTCTGTGAATAGCATATGTTCAATAATTTTATATACGTATTGCCCAACAAAATATTTTCGTTTGGGTTAATAAAAATTATTAAAGTTTCCAAAATTACTTCTTCTATTGGCGGTTTGTCACCATTGTGTTTTGATTTTGTAAATTTTGAGTTTACTTGCGTTAAGTATATCATGTTTTGTCACATTTGGTAGTATTATTTCTTGGACGTGAATTTTAGGTAAAAATAAATGTAATTAAAACTGAGTAAAATCTTTTCATTCAATGTGAATGGAAAACGTTAAAATGAGGAAATAGGGCTTTTTCGTGAAGTATGATAACATAGTGAGAAAATCGAGTATAAATTTAGGAAAAATGTTTTTACTCTTTGACTGATTTTATCCAAAATTTGAAACAAATCTACAATTTTTGAGCTAGGATAGCATGCTGAATTTCATTCATGTAGATCGGTTGTGATTTTGAGTGATTAGGTGTATAAATACACAAACAAAATTTTAAAAAGTTTCTTTTTTCCTTAACGCTGGTATAAAAAGTAAAATCCATCAAAATTTGATGGTTAAAATTTTGGACGATTGCAATATTTACCATCTGTATACTTCGTATACGAGAAAATAAAAAATTAAAGGAATATCATCGTCACAAGCAGTAATCAATAAGTGAATTTCAGAGTTGAAAAGAATGCACAAATTTTTAATTTATGCTCTTAAACTTATATTTAACGTATTAAAATCATAAGAATAATTCTTCGCCTTTTTGTAATACCAGGAAAGAGAACAAAACAAAAAAGAAAATCGAAATTTAATCTAGTGCACATAAAAAGAACACTTACTTCTAACTGAAAGCGAACAAACCACAGCTGGTGAACTAAAACACGCGTTCCGATTCTGCACTTTATGGAAGAAAAAATAAAGTAACTTGAAATTGATATTAACTTTAATGCTACATTAAAAATGGTTTTATGGAAAAAGTAGAACAACTCAGAAAAGCAATATGAACTCAAAGCCATTAAATCTTGCTTATTGAGATTTTAATTCTGTTTTCGAATGTTAATTCATTTCTGAGCTATGTATTTCAATATCGCTTTTTTAATGTGCTTGATTCCTTTTTTATATGGTAAAAGATAACATTTTCAGCAAATATGGTCATTCAAAATACATTACTAGAAGATAATCTCTGCAAATACATAATCAATGTGTGAAAAGTCAGCAATTTTATGAGCCTTTTAAAGTCATTGAATTTTTGATTCACTTAGTAATATGTAACCCGAATATCAAAATCCGATTCTAAATAAATGCTCTTGTCTCTTACCCATATAACAATTTAAATGCATGTATGATTTCTTAGACGTGGACAAAGTTGTTGTTATTATAAGTATAAAGATTCAATCTGTAGTGTATATAATGAGTTTAATCTTCAGTGTTTTCTTAATTTTAACCCATATGTAAATGCGTCTTAATTCAATGAAAAACATCTGAGAAAACAGGAATTTTCTTCTTTAAAATCTACTTTCATTTATTACTGCTAAAGAAGATAGTAATTTAAGTATTTTTCTCGGGGCTATTTTTCTGCAATAAGCAATTCAAATCGTGATTTATTTGTTAAACACTTTTTTTCTATTTTCTCTATTTAATCTTTTTAGGAGCTTGTAAATTTTAGCAACTAAAAAAGTTATGACTGTATAACCCAATTTTTTTACTGAACTAAAATATTTTATAAAATTATATTTAACTAAATTATTCATGAATCGAATTTCGTATTTTCCATGCATAAAATGTATGCTTTATACTTGTAAAATTTATTACTGAAATAATTTTGACACTTGTAATGTTTATATCAATTGACAAATGTAGCCAGATGTCAGAACAAAAAGAAAATCACATGCAAATTTTAATTATTTAAACTATTTTATTTGAAAAAAAAGCGATAAATGCTTATGATGGAATAATTCAAATATTACATCATCAAAAAAGAATTAAACTTTTTGCTTAATGTGTTCTAGATAAACAATACTTTATTTTCTAAATTAAACTGAACTCTAAACAATAACAATCGCGCTACAGATATACAATACGAATCAACAGTAAGCATCTTATAAAATTAGCTTCAATGCTTATATCGTTCTAAAACATGGAGATTCATCAGAACTTCGATGGCGAGTTTCTGACGGTTATAGTGCTTTCTCTTCGTATTCAGGGTGTCCAGAAAGGTCGTGTACATACTTTAAGAGTAGGTCAGGCATACTGAAAAGAAGTCATTTTTTATTAAACGTTTTTATTAAGTTCGAAATGTTTCATGTTTGTATGTATGTAATGTTGGAATTTTGTGATCGATTTTTCACTCACTTCTTAATGCACTAGAGTTCTGAAATTTTGTATATTTATTGGGTCTTGATGACAATACAATATTTTAATAATTTTAGAGCTCTCAATTCTCAATTTTTAAAACAAATCGCAAAATTACGCTTGCACTCGGTTGGTCTCAGTGGCTCCATCTATAGTATTTTTGAGAACTGAAATACTTTACACAGTAATTTATGTTTCCATAAAAATAAAAATAAGTCAAAATAATAAATATAAAAAAAACTTTTTTAAAAAACGCTTTTACCAATGCAATAAAAAGGAAAAAAAAAATTTTTTTTTCAAACATCTGGAGGTCAGAATAATAATCGGAAAAGCGTGAGGCGCAGGTAGAAAAGCTGTAAGTAAATTAGAATTGTAATCACATTTACAATATATTTTATATGATGAATGTTTAATAACATTTTGTTTCTTATGATAATCATTTGTCTTATATCTTTCTTGTATTGTTCTCAGCGCCTCACGCTTTTACAATTTTCGTTTTGACCTCCAGATTTTTGAGTTTTTTTCTTCTTATTTAATGCATTGGTAAAAGCGTTTTATTAAAACGTTTTTTATATTTATTATTTTGACTTATTGCAATAGAATATGGGGTCGCAAACGCAAAGGGCGAAATTACAAGGACTCTTTGTCAATACATTAAATAAATGAAAAGGATTCACCAGAAAAAGTGTACAACACACGTTTAATGGAATATTAATTCACAACAACAACAAATCATACGGAGCGTGACAGATGCATTGGCAAGTAGGACTCAGTATAATCACCAAATTTGGAGTACTTAAAGTAAGTGTGCAAAGAACTTGGCGTCTGAAGATAGCTTCAGACGCCAAGTTGTAAATTTGTAAATTTGCTGTGCTGTTGTAAATTTGTATTTCATTAAACCTATGTTTTACACATTATCTGACTCTATCTTATCCTTTCTTTTAATTCAGTGGCTGCCTCCCCCCAAAGACCCCCTTTATCTGCTGCCTTTTGCGTATGCGACTAAAAAAATGTCATTTTTACAATAGAACATGGTGTCGCAAACGCAAAGTGTTCTATTGTGAAAACGATATGTTTCCATGTTCTATTGTAAAAACGATATATTTCTGTATTCCTGGCCTACACTTAAAGTTGACACACACGACCCTGTTTATGTATCACATATGAGAAAGTAATAATAGATAACTGAAATTTAAAACCACAGATTTAAATGTGCATGACCAGATTTCCCATAGGGTCAACCTAGGTCATTGCCTAGGGCACAAATATAAAAGAAACTACAATAAAATACAGTGAAATCTCCCTTAACGAGAATAATTTGTTCCAGAAACTTGCTCTCTATGCGAAACACTCGTTAAACGAAACAATTATTCTCATATAAATTAATGTAAAATACGATAATGCGTTGCATACCGGAAAAAATTCTCAAAAAATTTTATGTATAGTCTTTATTCAAAGAAAATTATAGATAAGATTGTTAAGGAGCACGAATCATTTTCAACTTTTCTTTTATAGCAGAAGCAGGCAACACAGAATGCGGATACGTTTTGCAGAAAACAAAACAAGAAATCTAAATAATGAATTTATTATTTATGATACATACTATAATTTGCGGGATTGAGTTCAATGCTTCATTTAGAAATTTTACTAATTTTTCTAAGAATTTTAATAGAGTTATTGAATTTTTATGTAAATTATGATACATACCATTTTATATTGAAAGGAAAACTAAGCAAATTTAATAAAGCACTGTTGGAAGTAGAAAAGAATCCGGCCTTATAGTCTTTAGCAAGGGTCACCTGCAGGCAGGGATTCAAAGATGTTGTCTTTTCCTTTAAGAGGCCTGACTATTTATTTTATGAACACACAACTACTGTGCAAGGCGGGGGCGGGCTTTTACTTTACACTACGGCACACCCCTGACTCCAGAGATAAAAATCTCCTGTTTCGGGCTGGGGGGGGGGGCTGCAAGAACTCAGATTTTTATTGACCCGACAAGGCGGAGGAAGGCGGTTGACATCCCTCATTGTATAAAAATTGCGATCATTAGTAGAGGGTTGGCTATGGAATGTGATTTTATAGATGACCACTATTTTTGCAGTTGCATTTTATTCCATTTTAAGAAATTTCAGCGCCCTGGCCTAAAGTAATTTAGCGCCCCTTCAGAGCCATAATTAGGAATTTAAGCTCCTATAGACCAACAAAAAATCTCTACCTTATAAAATAAGTGAGAAACAAATAAATAGCTAAAACACCTGTTCTCTAATTAACGCCTTACAATTTAGCAAATTGACACCTCGTCAAAATAGGATTTTGTGCGGTTGCATTATAAAAAAAGTATTTTTTATTCTATTCTATATGTTATTTAATACAAAAATACAATAAGATACTGTAAATTAATACAATAAAATATACAGCGGCGGCTCGTGAGCTCAGAAACGAGGAGGGCTGCAAGATAATATTTAGCAAGAGAATACATTTTTAAAAAGCGACTTTATCTTTCAGTAGGCCGAATTTTTAATTAATTCCAAAGCCGGATATGGAATTACCTGCTTTTCAAACAAATTAAATAACCAGTATATGACATTTACTACTAGTTTTACTAACAGAAAGTTAATTGGATGTTGATGTGACGATTCTGCTGACGAAAAAAAATCAGAGCTCCACATACACATTTCCTTCCTCGCCCACTTCACTCGACAACACTCTTCTAAAAATGAATATCTTCATCAAAAGAAATCTAGCCTTCTATCAAGAGAAAGCAAATAATCAATCAACCAGATGTGTTTCTGTCGACGCAACACAAACCTAAACCAAAACCCATAAACAGTCAATGACGTTACCATTTTGTGTGGGAATGAGGAAAAAAAGAAAAATAAATTTAAAAAAGCATCTTTTTCGCGTTCAGTTGGCTCCGTGCCAGCCAGAGCTGCTCGCCTGACAGTCCATAGCCCGTCTAAGTTAAAGGGAGAAAGGCTTGCTTTTCCTCTCCCGATTTTCTGCGCAGTGAACGAATTTTGGGAAGGGGGAGACATTTTCTGTCTTCTTTTTTTATTTTTTTATTAAATTTTTTGCATTTTTGTAAGTCATGGATCTCTGAGAGTGAAAAAGTAAGCGCATAAGATTAAAATAAAAAATACAAGTTTAAAAAAATTCAGGGAGTGCTGCAGCCCTAATGGACGAGCCGCCACTGAATTTATATATAAGCAGATTCAACGGTCTGCCCTGTAGAGTGCCAACACACACGCATTCTCCTCTATTATTAGTAGAAACAAACATTCTGCACCTTATTTAACGCGTTTACAATTTTTTATTTAATTGATATGAATTTATTTAAGAAATAATTTTTATGGCTCTTATTTGTGGCAAATTCACCATTAATTTTGGTTTTATCTACATTTTCTAATACACTATATGCCCAAAAGTATCCGGACACTTGCAGGTTTTCACATTTTTTAGACTTTCTCCGGAATGGTTTAACCGACTGCCTTTAAACTTCGGACATGTAAAGAATAGACAATAATTCACATTTTACATTGAAGATTCGGTCCTGAGGGCAATTAGGGGACCATCTACAAACTGATGAAGACAAAAACGTTTTTGGCCCACCCCGCTTCACAGAATACTGATACCAAGATGAAACTTTCAGATATGGTAATGTTTAATGTGCATAATATTTACAGGAATTTTTGTAAACTCAGCGCAAATATTTGGGAAGATATAAATGTTTTCTTAAAAACCCTCAAATTTTCCCACCTGTTTTTTGCTTATAACATGCAGAGTTTTCTGTTATATTATACAAAACTTACAGAAAAGATGACAATATTTTAGAGAAGCATGTTTGTAAAACTTTGGAAAAGAATTGTTGAATATTACAGGAATTATGAGCAATTTTAGTAAATAGTGTTTTACTGCGCATGCGCGAAATATAGTGTAATTTTTCTTTCACAACTTTAAAGCCAGGTATATTGGGCAACTTATAAAAAAAATTCAGTTCAATATCATTAGTATTCAGAAAGATGTCGGCATTACAACGAGCAGAATTTTAGCTCCTATCGAAGAGAAGCTAAAAGATGAGGGGTTGTACACAAAATGATATTTTTTAAAGTTAATCTTTAAATAGTTATATTGAATTGTATAGAGGTGAGAATTTGCTGAATACCCATGAACACATCTAATATTCGTAACGAATAAAAAATATATATGTAGAATTATTAAAATATTTTTAGAAAAGAAATTAATTACATAAAAAATTGTTTCGCCATAAAATAAATATATTTAAAAATATCGTTTGGCCGTAAAATTGTAATATGTAACTTGTTAATAATTATTTAAGTTATATAATTAAAGTATTAAAATTGTTGTTATTTATAGTGTCTAATTAGCTGGAATTTATGTTCTGCGCGTAATTGATAAGTGTTCATGGGTTTGCAGCAAATTCTAACCGCTATACAATTCAATATAACTATTTAAAGATATAAGTTTAAAAAATAACAATTTGTGTACAACCCCTCATCTTTTGGCTTCTCTTCGACAGGAGCTAAAATTCTGCTCGTTGTAATGCCGATATCTTTCTGAATACTAATGATATTGAACTGAATTTTTTTTATATAAGTTGCCCTATATATCTGGCTTTAAAGTTGTGAAAGAAAAATTACACTATGTTTCGCGCATGCGCAGTAAAACACTATTTACTAAAATTGCTCATAATTCCTGTAATATTCAACAATTCTTTTCCAAAGTTTCACAAACATGCTTCTCTAACATATTGTCATCTTTTCTGTAAGTTTTGTATAATATAACAGAAAACTCTGCATGTTATAAGCAAAAAACAGGTGGGAAAATTTGAGGGTTTTTAAGAAAACCTTTATATCTTCCCAAATATTTGCGCTGAGTTTACAAAAATTCCTGTAAATATTATGCATATTAAACATTACCATATCTGAAAGTTTCATCTTGGTATCAGTATTCTGTGAAGCGGGGTGGGCCAAAAACGTTTTTGTCTTCATCAATTTGTAGACGACCCCCTAATTGCCCTCAGGACCGAATCTTCAATGTAAAATGTGAGTTATTGTCTATTCTTTACATGTCCGAAGTTTAAAGGCAGTCGGTTAAACCATTCCGGAGAAATTCTAAAAAATGTGAAAATCTGCAAGTGTCCGGATACTTTTGGGCATATAGTGTATGTCATATTCTATGGACGAAATACCTAAATGATACAATTTAGCTTGTCCTAACGACGATCTTAAATAATTCTTTTTTCTTTGTAATGTCGAATTTGGCTTTTTTCCCCAGTACAATTTGCTGGTCCGGCCCGAGGGTGTTACGAGCACACAAGGTCCTCTATTCTGATGGCCCCGCGATGTTGACTGATTTTGCAGAACGAAAATTGATTGCATTGATTTATGTAACGAAATCAATACTTGTCGTCGACTTTTGCCTTATAGGGCACAGTATTACAAACATTACAATATTTATTTAACAATAATTCATTTGAATTGTATCCAAATTTTGCATTTGTTGTAAAATTATATTGACCTTACAAATTATCGTCGCATTTGCAGAAAGATCTTTTCAAGATTAAAAATAATAAAAAAATATTTGAGATCTAGTTTTAATGAAGAATAAGTTATCTCCTTAACCATTTCATTTATCGAATCAGAATTAATAAAAAAAAATAAATTGTGATGATTTTATCAACGAATTTGCTATAAAATATATAAGAAAATGAAACAAAAATCATATATTGCATATTTAAAGTTATATACCAGATTGTATTTATGAACCAATTAATTTTGTTACTTGAATTTTTAACGAATTTTTGCGTGATTGAAATATTAATTTTCTAAGAATAATTTAACTATTTATAATTTTCATGCATTCCTTTAGTCCTTGCTATACCTAATTGTGCAATGCAATAAATATAAAAAGCAATAAGTTATTCTGTTGTAGGAAATTTTTTTCAAGGCTCCGCAAGTCAACTTTGCACCAGGCCCCGCTTTTGTTCGGGCCTGCCCTGGCAATTTGTACAAGCAATACTTAGATATATTCGAACTGCTGTTGTTATTTTGGGAATGTACTTCCTATTTTTGTTTAAATAAATTTTTAAAAAATGCGTTCGGCTCTTGACAACTCTTCTGGTTCGGCAATCAAAATTATGCGTAATAAATGAAAAACATTTTTCAATCAATCAATTTTCTAAATTATCTGACTATTCTTTAATCAAAGGTGTTGCTTTACTTCGAATTATTTCACTGCAGCATTTTTCTAAATTTAGTATAAATCCAAATTTGGAGGATATTTGATCATATGTAGATATTCTTTTACATTTTAGCAAACCAATGTAAGGTTACCACTTTGGATCGATGCGGTGGTAAATAGGCGAACTTGGTTATCATTATGGCCTATAGCAACAGGGCCAAAATTTATTTTACGTTATTCTAGTTACACCAACAAAGAGAGTAGCTACTGCATCTCATTAGGCAAGGCACCTTGGAAGGTACAAACCACCGTTGACAGGCATGCATGTGTAAACTGGCTCGTTCAGGTGTGCAAAACACTGAAGAAGCTAACTCATGATAATAATTATAACTAGAATAAACTAACAAGTTAAAAGTAAAAGTAAATGATAATTAAATTAACATGTTGACAACAAGAACATAAAGCAAAAGCAAGAAATAGATGACAGATGATGCATGAGCCTTTATAGCACTAAGCTATTCACTACGCATGAGCAAGGTAGACAGCGCACGCAGGACGAAGTTGTTGCCACAACATATTTCTTCTAAAAGCGTATCGATAATTACAAAAAAAATCCTTTATCGACAAGCTTGAAGGAAAAGGTAGATTCCTTTACGCTAATGTTAAAAAAGTAATGAAATATTACATATTCATGAATACAGACATAGCCAATGACTTTATTGTTTCTACACATTGCAATATTTACGCTGTGATTCTGTTTTCATGACATTTAATTTTTTACTATATCAAGGTTTTACCATTCCATTTTTCATTCCAAAAGGTTATGCTAGATTTATTGGTCAATAAATTGGTTTTTTTTTTTTATATCCCAACACATAATCATTCAACACGTAGGAATCATAAAGAAATAAACATTCCAGCAGCGCAAATATCCCCTAGATAACATTAAGCCAGCTTATCTGAAACAGTAGCAAGAAATTGACACTTGACACGAATGAAGAACGACTCTAGATTAGTTTATTTAATCTAGGTTAACATATAATTGTGCGAACATTACTTTGTCATATGGTAAAATCACATGACATGAAACATTTGAACTTTACTAGAATGGGCTCATTTAGAAAACTCCCTGGTTACAGAGAAAATAGTCACTAAATTCTTAACACATAAGAGAATAAAAATTAGTAAACATTGTGAGTTCCAAATTTAACACGTGTCTTTAAAGCATAGAATATCAATGCAGCCATTTTGAACAGAAAATTTAAATCTCCATCGACAGTTAAAAGCAAATACTCATGCAGAAAACTCCAAAACAATTTTAAAGTTAATGAGATATTTTTCAATATAAACAAGTAATATAAAAAAAAATTAAAGTAAATTACTACTTAGGTCAACAAAGAAAAATTTTATTTTAGATTATTAGATTATTCTCATATAAAACTAAAATTAATTAATTAAATTTAATTAATGAATTAATATTTGAAAAAACGGTATTAACATCAAGTGTCATCCACTACAAGTTTAAAAAAATGTATTTGAACTTGAGTGGATGAATAAAAAGTATTTTATTAACGATTGAAAATTTGAACAAGATATATAAATAAATATATGTAGGGAGAGTGTGAACTAATAGTAGGAATTGAAAATGGATAAAGGGAACTCTTATATATCTAGCCTTTTTGGCTATTTAATATTAAATTTATTAAACAAATCTTGGTGCAGCCATCTTTAGTTAAACATGAAATTAAAGTAATTTGTCAAATTAACTAATTATCAAATTAACTGTTAAAATTAATTGTTTCATTAATTAAAATTAACTATTTACTTAAATAAAATTAAATATTTAGTTCGTTGTGACGATATCTTCACTCAAACCTTTTTTATGGTTCATAGTATAAGCCAGTAATCTTAATCTTGTAGTGATCTAATAATTATCTTAATTTAAATAAAAGTTATTGTGTCTGTATGTATACTCCACATCTCCTAAACCACTGGACAGATTTCAACCAGACTTTGCACATTTTTACTTTCTCGTATACGAAGTATACAAAGAGAAAGTATTGTAATCGTCAAAAAAATTCGAACTCGAGATTTTGAAGGATCTCCACGTTTTAGACCTCCCTGAGTCTGAAAAACACAATTTTGGAATTATGTCTGTATGTTTGTCTGTGTGTGTGTCTGTCTGTGAACACGATAACTCAAAAACTATTAGAGCTACGAGGATGAAATTTGGTATGTGGTCTTTAAACATAATTTGTAGGTTTCTATCAAATTTTGGACAAAATCCGTCAACGGGAAGTCTGTCTATTTGTATGTCCGCGATCATGTGAACGCTATAACTCAAAAAATTGAATAGCTAAATGGATAAAATTTGGTACACAGTTTTATCGTTATGAATGTAGGTCCGTATAAAAGTTTGGGCCAAATCCGTCAAAAAGAGGCGTTCAAATTGCATATTCAATTTCTTTTAATCCGATTCTCATGCGCATGCGTATTGGTAGCAATCTGTTATTGTTGTAAATTTCATTTACAACAACAAATAATGTTTTCAGGCATCAATTGTTAACAATTTTTTTATTGTTGTAAATCAAACCGATCTCATTATTTCAGCAAATCTTTTATTCACGCGCTTTTGCAATTGTTACGGTTGTGGTAGTATAAATTGTTTTCTTGGGAATTCAATTCCAAAGCAGAATTTTCGCTTTAGTATTCATTGCATTGCCTGTTTTATCGCACCTGCTTCAAAGTAATATTTTTTTGAAACGTGGCAACAGATATTTGATTTCATGTTTGTTTGTTTTTTTTTTGTTTTACTTTCTCGTATAGGAAGTATACAAAGAGAAAGTATCTCCACTACGAATCTCCGCTTAGAAAGTATACGAGAAAGTTTAGGGGAGACCACTCCCGCTGGTTTATTTAAGAAAAGAGGAAGTTCACCTTAACTTTTCAAAGCCCAAAAGTTACTTACAATTTCAGTTAATTAAAAATTAAGCAAGGCGTTTTTCCGCGATATCTTTGGAAAACATTATCTCACGAAACTATTTTTACACCTTATTAAATTTTTTTAAAAATTAGCATTTCAGTGACAAAAATTTCATTTCCATACAATTTGTTTCTCTCATTTTAATATTTTTTCAAAATTAATTTTATACAGAATTCGTAACAATATTCTTTATCCGTGAAGGAATAATACGAATATATATAGTTGCTAGAATATATTCACAGAATTCTGGACTAATGCTAAAAGAAAATTTTAAAAGTAGACGATTAATAATTTATATCAATACCAAATAATGATTGATTTATTTTTCATTCTTTAAATTAATGAATAATTAACTAGTTAATTTAATTGTTTCAAAATATTCAATGAAACCTTTCTTTCTTTTACTTTAGTAATTAACGAAATTTGAAGTACCTATATAACAAATAATAATTCATGGAGAAAACAAATGTTTTTAAAAATCGTTTGTTTCAATTGATATTCTCATTTTAATTAAAAACATTTCAGATCAGAAAAGGAATTTGTGTATTATAATTTTTATACAATAGTAGTTTTTACATTAAAAATATTAGACATGAAAGCATTTTAATCCGGAGCAAAACCAGGTATATCAGCATGTTTACCGTACAAAAAGTGGAAGTGAATGCGGCTGATGGGAGCGCATAACTTTTAAGTAATTGTTGCTGTCAAAAAACTTTCAATATAAAAGTAGTTTGTTATGATAATGTGATAATTCCCCTAATTGAAATTTTCTTTCCATCTTCAATCGTAACGGAGCTATGGGGAGAAGATAAATTGAGGGGAATTGAACATCGCTTTTCAGCTCATAACTTCTAAGCAATTGTAGCTGACAAAAAAATTTTAATATAAAAGTTGTTCGTTCTGATAAGGTGATAATTCGCCTAATTGAATTTTTTTCCTATCTTTAGTCGTAACAGAGCTATGGGAAAATGGGGGAGGGGATTGAAAGTGGCATTTTAGCTCGTAACTTCTAAAAAATTGTAACTACCAAAAAAGTTTCAATACAAAAGTTGTTTATTATAAAGAGGCAATAATTCGCCTATTTTGAGTTTCCATTCTATCTTCAATCGTAAAGGAATTATGGGAAAATGAAATTTTCAGTCCCCCACCATTTCCACCCCTTTTAGCTGGTTAGCCCATCTTCAAACTATATATATATATATATATATATATATATATATATAACAAATAAGAAACAATCATAGCATAATTGTAAAAGCAACATATACAACATAAACATTCATAAAACAAAATGTCAAGAAAAAAATCTGCGGCAAGAAAGAGCCGAGAGTTCTTATAGAGAGAAAATAAACAAAAGGGGAATATATATATAAAAGGGGGGAGATAAAATAATATAGAAATATATAACACAAACGCAACGAATGCGCAACAATGCTGCAATTCAAGAAGATTTGTGGAAAATATATCAATGTCATGAAAATCAATAAATGTTGAAATAAAATGGAGAGACTGTAGTTAATCGGTAAAAGCATATAGATGCTCATCAGGGTAAGTAAAATCTATACGAACCGCTAAAAAATTAGTTAAATCATAATGTTTTCTGCGAACAGTGCTGGCATAAAGCTAAAAACACTGTCATTTACCCCGAACATTACGATAAACCAAGAATTTGAATGAAATACCAAATATTAGAAATAATTTTACGAACCAAAAACTGAGAGATGCAGCCAACGGGAGACGTGACAAAGGAATGGACCTAACGCGTCACATAGGGTCCGGATGTTTACAAAATATCAAATTACTTTCTTTTGCGCCAAACTTCTAAGGTTGGGAGAGTTTCGATGAAGATTATGAAATAGATGGAAATAAAGATGAAAGCGATCTACATTGAGAAGACGATGAAGATTAAAGATAT
>BGPR01020499.1:0-27802 GCA_013235015.1 Araneus ventricosus | reverse complement strand
CTGATACTTCGTTCAGTTTACGTATTGCTTAACGTACAAGAGCATATTTACATTAATTTTATAACTATTAATAAGGGGTTAAGGATTTGAGCATTTTTTAAGTTGTTTTAATTACGCCATTTTATTGTTCATTTCAATAAGTCCTTTAGCTTCGGCGCCTTACCACCATAGGTGGCGCTGTTCTTATTGCGCAGGCGCATTTGCTACAAGATTATATATTCTTGGAAATAAAATATGATTTTCAGAGACCTCTATTATTATAGCAATAAGTTACGAGACTACTGTTGACAAAAGATCTCGCACTTTTAAGCCAGATTGGTACCTGAATCTTCATATCGTACGAATATGAGAACAGTTGGTACAAAATAGTTTTCCTTACAATGCATCAGGCACACATGGATGATTTTCAAAAAAATATCGAATGTGTAATACACAATTCTTTGGTCCCAAACTGACTGATCACCGTGCTCAATAGAGTCATTTACGTGACGTCCCAGTGTCATAAAAGTAGCGCCATGTTATCTAGCGTCTAACTGGCCGTTGGTGCCCTTCTGCAAGATGCTTAAGATTTAAATTAAATTGATGCAGAATATTGTCAGTACGCCAGGATGAGTTATTATACAGAAAGATATAATGTAATAAAATTCGAAGATCTATTTACGGTAGAAATGATTACGTTTTTTCTTAAACATAAATAAAAGTTCTTGTATGTATGTATGATCCATCTCTTCCTAAATAATACTATTTCAAACAAACTTGGGACAATTATTGCTTACAAACTGAGCAAAAGTACTTTGGTTGTTAAGATATCCTTGTCCCAACCACTGAGAAGGGTAAGAACTTAAAATTATAAAATGTTAAAACTGTGAAACATTTGGGAAAATTCTACAATATTTTCAGTTCCTATTACGTTTTGACAAATTGTAAGAAACTTTCCTAAAAAATTAGGGCATTCTAGATTATTCACGAATATATTTGAACGCTATTGCATTTTTTGGTACAAAGACGTTACATAAATCTCTTTTTAAACTTACAGATCATCCCTACACATTCCAGAACATTTTTTTTTCATTTAGGATATTCTAGAAATTTTCAAGAAAATTCGGAAATATTTTTGGAATATTCTACATATATTAATTTTTTTAAAAATCAAAATTTAACCAAATCAGAAATTAAATTAAATTTTACATATTGTGCAATTGTATTAGATATTTTACTGCATATTGCTAGAATGTTAAAATCCATGTTCTTTGATCAACTCACTCCCGAAATCATACTATTGTTGTGTAATAAACAGACTAGATATGAAAAGTTAAATTCAACAATAAGGGTGCAAAGAAAATGTGCATTTTTCTGTAGAAAGCTGATGCCATTTTTTACTGTTAAAAATAAGGTGACCAACAGTCCTCTTTTGAAAGTTGTATGCCCTCCCTCGAAAGTGTACAAAATAATGCTACAAAGTTTTTTATTATTGCATTCATCATAATATAGTGTATTCTGTATTATTATTTGCAACGAGTAAAATGTTTCTTTTATTTAAGATGTTTTTTATTTTTCAATTTATTTGTGCCCTCCTTTACATTTGGAAAAAAGTTTGTTACCTTATTCAAAAGAAATGGATGGGCTTATGAAAAAAGCATTACAACGAGTAACGCCGGTATGTAAGCTAGTTTAGAATAAATAGAACTGAATTTCATGTCAGCAGTAAAGAAAATATTTTTCTTGAGAATGAGTACCGAGTATAATAAATAGCGATAATTTGAAAACTCTATTATCTTGTGGATTTTTGCAATTAAACTGATACGAGAACTATCTGTAGAGATTATTAATGACTTCTGGAAGGACGTTTTCCTATCTTACTCATGAATCCTCCCTTTTTTTTTATCTTACAGCTCATTTAAATATTTCACTCTTAGCAACAACTGCCACTACAAGTCTAAAATGATAGCCATTCTTATTATTTCAGAAGCGCGGAATGAGAAAACAGATCACAAAGAGATTCCTCCACGAATCAGCTTATCATCCTCGAGTTGAAGCATTGCGTCATGTCCAGCATTGTTTGGTAGATAATACAGGCAGTTTGTACAGCTGTTGGTCGCACTACCCACAATCATCAAATTATTTCCACTAAACCATTCGAGATAAGTATTTTGCATTAAATTCAAAGCTGGTTTCATTATCAATTTTGAGAATACCATTTATCAGCTTTCTCTAACATTTACATAAGTTTTAACAATTTGGTTTAAAAAAAAATCTAAATTACTAATATATAATATCCAGATCTAATTCTCGGTAACGCTCTGACGTCACCAACAGTAAAATTCGCGCCATAACACTGCAAGGACATTAAACAACATTATTTCATTGTTAGAAAACCTAAATCAGTAATTTTAAATTTAAAAGAGTAATTTGTCATTCTAATTTCAAATTTAATAGCTCTAAAATAGTGAAGAAAATTTTATCTCGCTTGATCAATAGTTCCGGAGAAATTTTAAACTACATTAATCATATCTTCAAATTAATTTCCGTTTTTTTTAATAGAAAGTAGTAAATTGAGGTAGTACTATATCATTTATTTATTTATTTAAAGAAAACTCCATTTACAGAACTGACAAACGCACAAGAACAAAAGAAGTCTATTGAGTAAATAAAAAATAAAAAAATATGCCTTAGAAAGCAAAAGTATTAGAACACAGAGATACATAAAATCATAAAACTTATACAAACGTATATATATAATTAGAAACGAAAACACATACATAATCACAAAACTTTAAGACACACTATGACACCAAAGCCGTATTTTTAAAAATTTAAAGTTCATTTCCAAAAGGCAAGGATCATAAAGTCAAAACACACCAAACGCCGAATCTAATAAATACATCAGGAGTTTAAAGTTTAAAACGTAAATACACACTTGAGATAAAAAAAAATGCAACACTTAAAATAAAATAAAATCAAACACGGCGTAAACTGGTCGAATACATTGGGAACACGGAAAATCAAAATAGCATAAAAATCTGAAATGTTGTAGAAAGGCAAAATAAAACATATCAATGTATTTAAAGATGCAAACGTATTTCGACTTAAAAGCACCAAGTGACATATTAAAATCATGCGTCATATAGTTTTAGAAACCGATACATATAATTATCTATTGCAATCGTCATGATATAATTTGATAATGTTTTTTTGGCAACGTTTGACAAGCAGAGAAGTGCTTTGTTTTTTATTAAATTTCGAAAAGAATTCCTTTGAAATTTTAACTTTTTTTGACTTACGTTTGACAAGCTAGAGAGTTTCATGGTTATTAAATTATATAATAAAATTGATTTAAACAACAATACTTCACACGGAATGTTGTTTACCAAGAGGTTTTGAATAAAGAAATATGTAAATAAAAAAAATATATTTTCTATCATAAAACATATGTTTATTTTATTTGTTTTTTTCAATCAATTTTAAACATTCTCTCGCATATATCTATTTAAACACGTCAAATTTGACGAATCTCTCGAATGAAGGCAATTTGCCATGATGGTGATTTTCTAGTGTATGAATGATTTTTTTGAAATACTTTTAAATAATAGAAGATACTACAATATTACCCATTAAAGAAAATATATTTTTAAGCAATTCCATCTCCCCTTCCTTTTAGCATTAGACTACAATGCAACTTCTATACTAAACAATATAGCTGAAACTGTGTATAAATCTTCTCTTTGTTTTATTGCTGGAATCACAAACATTCAAAACTAAATTACTTGAATCGCATTGAAGAAACTTTAAATTTCGTTTATTAATTTAAAATTCAATTTTAATTTTTCATTTCACGCATTTAATTATAATGGGAAAACATTTACGATATGAGTTATTTGTTAAAATAATTATATATAAGTTTTAAGACTCCTTTTAATTTAATCTGGAAAAAACGTAACAAAAAGGTTGCAACATTTTAAATAAATAGGTTACTTGTAATACGTTAATGTAATATATTCTTCAATAAACCTTATTTTTTAACAATTCTTAAATTATTCGTGTGTATTTTGGTTTACAAATTCTTAGTTAACTCGATGCCTTCATTTCTAACATATGAGGCTTTAAATGTCTAAATATAGTTATCAGTCATAATTTTATTAAAAGTAAATATTTTTTAAAAATGCAATATAAACTCAAGAATATTCTTAAATTGCAGCGCTTTTATATAAAATCGAGAACATAATGAAAACTGATAAATTTATAAAACGTTTGCAGCATTTCCTAACGATTATGATAATACATTGTTATGATTATATATACTTACAATCTTTAATAGTTTTAATGGAGATTTACAATCTTATCCATTCTTTAATAGCTACTCGAGGTATACCAAACCCAAATTTAGTAGTTCTAGGTTCAACGGTCTATTCAGTAATATAAATAAAAGCAGACACACATTGATTTTTCTCATTAATTGAGATGCCAAGACTAATATTCCTCTATTGTTGTGTTCTAGAAGCCTTTTTTTTTCAATTATAGCAGAAGTTCCCAATCTGTGGTACGCGTATCCTTGGGGGTACGCAAAGGACTATTTGACGGTACGTGATCAAAGTTGTTAATGGCGGAAACATTTAAATACTATAAGGGATTTTAAAAAAAGTTAGAGAATTTTGTTACCAAGTGAATACTCGCTATTTAATAACTATACCACTTCAATAGTTGATTATTACGAAGTTTATTTTTTAGCTAACCTTATAAGTTAATGCGAAATTATTGCAATACTGGTTTCATTTACTTTAGGGTTGAACTACTACTATTGTAAAAATGGAATAAAACGCAAAATCAAAAATAAGTTCTGGAAATCTTAATAATTCGAGTAATTTCACTTTTAAGCTAACTTAGGTTAACCTTAACATTATTGATTAAAACTAATTTGCATAGACGGATAATTATGGTGGGAGTTGGGTATGATAGTAGGGGGTACGCGAAAACAAAAAGGATAATCAAGGGGTACACGAGGAAAAAACGTTGGGAACCCCTGAATTATAAGGGAAGAACCCTCTTTACCTCTTAAAAAAGCGACTGACAGTAAAACGATGCATAAATGAAAATCCGTACATCGAAATTTTTAATAAACAACTTTGATTATTATATTTAAATATACTACTAATGCAAAATTCATTTTTTAAAGTAATTTTTTTAGATAATACTAGTATATTACTACATGGTTGGAAACAGTTAAATTCTAAAATTAAACATTTATTATTATAAAGTGAGAATTAATAATAATGCCTTTATTGCGAGTACTAATTATAAATTTCTTATTTTATGCATTTATTAAAATGGCAGGGAAGAAAAGAATGTTAACTTCCCCTTCTTTCTTGAAGTTTCCCCATATAGCGGGAAAACGACGTATAACCGGAGTTTTTGCGTCGTACAAACAAGCATTTATCATACAATGGTTACGAATGAATCGGGACTATGATGGGACGACGTATAAATGTAAACGTATAAACGATTTTTTTTTATATTGTTATCAATCCGTATTATTAACAGTCAGTTATCCAAGGCTTATTTTTGAATACTTAGCTTACGAATCGTCTTCCTCATCTGCTCTTTCCGCTATTTAACATATTTTTTGACGAGCACAAAAAAAAAACGTGCAAGGTCACTTTCCTCCGAGTCTGGGCCATCTTAAGAAACCTCCGGCGCGCGTAATTCACTCAAGAATAGTGTAGCTTCCTTTACGGCAATGGGGAAACAATGCAAAATGTACGGTGAATCGTGATCGCTGCAGAAGGAACGAATGAACTCAGGTGCGAAAAGCATGACTCATTTTCATAGGAAATGGGACAGGCCACGATTCACTTAAGAGCGGTTGCATACGACCGTTGTCAGATCAGAAACGATCTCGAATCGTGATATCACAATTTGTATAAATGAAACTCATAAATCACAGCGAATCGATCAGTAATATTGATTCAAATTGTAACAAAACTGTCAACGGTTCCTTACTTCTGTACTGTTTGATTAGCGCTTCTTTTGATGTATTTTTTAAGATTTTTATTTTATTGACATTTTTTTTTCTTTTAAACCTCTTTCAGTTGGATCTAATATTAATCCGATAATTAGGTTTTCTTTTGTATAAGGCAAAGCAAGACAAACCTTACGGTATCTAGCACTATTCATAAATATAGAACTTCAAAATCGTAATTTTTTATTGCTTAGTTTGCATATGTAAAATTAATTAATAATATAACTTATAATATAGACCGGGAGACTACTTGGGCCCGTTTTGTTCTAAATTTTTCAAATAGAATAATTCCCCATAGTAAAATTTGAGATATATTAACTATCGGTATTAATTTAAAACCTCAAACTGACACCAAGTCCTTGGCCCAACCTGCCCCGACTGCGGGGTAGGTTGAGCCACTAATAACATGAAGCGACTATCACCAAAAGAACATTTTTCTATTTTATTATAAATTTAAGTAACATAGTTGTGTTATTATCCACATGATTAGAAAATCACCCGTCATACCATGACGGGTGCAGAACTACCTCTTCTTTTCGAGATTTCCCGTCAAATTTGATGTATTTAAGTAGATACATATGCAGGAGAAATGTTTAACATGATTGAAAACAAATAAAAAATAAACATATGTTTCATGACAAGAATTTTTTTTTTTATTTACATATTTCTTTATTCAAAAAACATCTTGGTAAAGCAACATTCCGTGTGGAAGTATTTTTGTTGTTTAACAATTTTCCTTGCACTTCAGATGTCTTTATTAATGAAATTTTAACGTTGCCAAAAAAAATATTATCAAATTATATCATCACGGTGCAATAAATAATCGGATGCATCATTGCCGCCCAAACTATATCACGCATGATATAGCACTGACGTGATTACTACTTTCTATTAAAAACGCAAATTAATTTGAAATATATGATTAATATAAATTTAAAATTTCTCAGAGACTATTGATCATACCGAGATAAATTGTATATCTTCGATAGCAAATTTTATTTCACTATTTTAGAATATTAAATTTGAAATTAGAACGAAAATTACTTTTTTTTAAGTTTAAAATTACTGAAACAAATTTGGGTACTCTAACAATGAAATAATGCTGTTTAACGTTTCACAGTTCAATGGCGCGGAATTTTATTGTTGGTGGCGTCAGGCGTTACTGGATCAGTGACAGACAGATCTGGGCTAATATATTAGTAATGTGCATTATATACAAATTGTGCATTTCTATTCGGTAGAAACTGAGATACAGCTTTTTTATTCTCATCGTCGATAATTATTGTGTAATTATAATCAAAATTTAGTCCGCATGGTTTTCATAACAAGTATCTTGCATAATAAATCTGGGTGCAATTCAAGAATATCTCTATAACGAACATCCGATAAAACCCTGTGTAGCAGAGCAGACCCAACTTGTCCCCATGCGAAATGGCACAACTACCCCATATCACCTTTTTTTTTTTCCGCCATGAATGTGGGATTTATTCTGAAAGTATTTCGATAAACAAAAGCCCTAAAGTAATAATGAAGGTATCTTTATGAATATTATTTGTAAAAATGGAAACTATAATTTATAAGCATCAGAAAAAAAAACGATTATTCATAAGTGGGGAAATTTACTCAGTTTAGAAAATTAGAAAATTCTGGCTGTTTCTTTAATGAACGCTACTACTTCAATAGTGCTGATGTGGAAGAAGGAAGGCGGGATAATACACACTTGTCTGGAATTGCAGCGTTAAATACCGAAAAGTACAAAATGTCACGACTGGACTACTTGTGCCCCTATGGCCGACTAGCCCCCTCTACCCTACTTACATTACATTTTTTCTTTAGCAAATAGCAGATAGATTTATATGAGTTACTTTCTTTATTCTAAATCTTTAGCTTGAAAGCGCTGTTTACTACTTTGGTTTGAATTATAATGCCCGTTTTGGAAGCAACTCGGGGCTATTTTTGGAACGGACCTTGTAATTTTCAGCCGCGGTCAGACGATGAGGACGATAGCTGGCACCTCCTCGCAAAACTTTTTTTTACGCATCATGTAAAGGGATGCGTTGACCCGATCAGACTTAAAGAGCAGCAGGCACAAACAATCATTGGAATCTGGTTTCGAACCTGGAGCCCTCAGCTCTCCGAAGTTGAGACCTTATCACTAAACCACCGAGGCTCGCATTTGTTTTACTGCAAGATGACTACAAATTTTAAGTGAGATTAATTTATTTGTGAATGAGTAAAATCTCTAAATGTCACTTGATGAATCTATAGTATTTACAGTCATGGAAAGTCCTTTCCAACAGTAGGAGTGTATAGTTAAGGAAGAGAGTTTTACAAGGTGAAGCATGGAGTGACCTCAGCGACTCTCGTGGCATGCATGACCTTGGCGACAAATAGATTATTCCCGAAAATGCAACCCTTTTCTCGATATTTCTATTAGGGGCCGAGATCAGGTTTTTTTACGAAAATTCTATGTGGCGTCACGGCCTATCGGGGAAGTATATAAGACCTTACATTTTGGATCACGGTAGTGTCTTTTTTTGATCGACTGGTTGCTTCGCTTTGAAGCGTGAACGCTTCCGGAGTTCTATCCGCTGTGTGAGCTAATCCCGGCTGTGAGCTGAGCTGTGTCGTTACTAGTTATTTGCTGACTGTTTTGTGTTGTTAGATATCAAAGTGCTTGAACTGTCATTACCTGTGAATTGTTGTCTATTTACATTGGTAATCTGTGCAAGGACTATTGTTTCCTATTACCTGTGCTACGTGTTTTCATATTTGTAAATAAACCTTCATTCTCCATTATCCTGCGTGTTGGACTGTCTACATCATACACCACAGAGAGACCTTTGCAACAATAGATAACAAGAAAATATAAATGCGTTATTTAACATGTCAGGTTAACGAAGACTAATTTATGTTTTAAGGAGCAAAATTGCAATAGTATATCTAAGGAAGATACTATAAATTACTTCTAAGTTCAAAATCTCCTCCTACGGAAAAAAAATTAGAGCTTTCATTTATATGAATTTGCATAACAACGAACAGCAATATCACCCAATCTATGTTAAATTATCTTTTGCTTCCAACACTAACTTCCTTTTAATTTGACGTACGGGTTTACGAAGAAAAAGATACTGTAATCGTCAAAAGTTCAAGAGGTTCGACAAGGGTTTTAGACCGACCTCTCTTAGTCCAAAATGCATTTTAAAATTATATCTTTATGTGCTTCCATTAACTCAAAAAAGCTAAGCGGATTATGTTTGGCATTTGGTTTTTTTACCCAAATATTATAGCTCTTATCAAATTTTGAACCAAATATGTCAAAGGAAGAAGACACTTTTCCAAAATGAATATTCGATTTCGTTCGTTATACGAACACGGATATTTTGATACTCGTGTTGCTATTCATGTCCATGAAAATATTGACATTTTAATTATTTTTATTTATTTGCTATTCACTCCCATTCACATTCAAAGATAATATTGTTTAAATCTTTAGTTGATTTATGCTTATTCATATCCTTTTATCTCTTCCAGTGAATATTATTTTTTGTATGCCAGCTACAGTGGCTATAAATTAAAGCAAAAATTAATTAGCTGAATCAGGCATTTTGAAATATTTTATGATGGCACTAATATAGCTTTCTCCATGTAACTCAGTTAATGATGAAGATAACTTCAAAACGAAATTCAAAATAAAAGTTTATATCATCAGTGCAAAAAATTGTTTTTTGAAACTTTTTTGAAGAGGAGGGCCCATCGACAAGTTTGGTTCAGTAAACACCTATGGTCATCATTTTTTGATCGCAAGTCAAAATTGAGCTTTCATTTGAATATAAACGAAACAAATGACAGGGAGAACACTCACGATTCTTATTTTTATAAAACATTTCGAATAAAGGCTTCAAATGCTCGTTTCTGCTTTGCTTTATAAAAGAATTTTCTTTCAACTTTCGAGCGAAGGGGGGGGGTTTAGATTATTGCTTGATCTCAATATCTATGTTAATATACTCAAGATATACTAGTGTTATTCGTTGAATATCTATTGTAATAAAAAAAAAAAAATCAAAATGTTTTCATAACACAAATAATACTTATTATTTGAAGGACATAAAGCAGCTATTTGGAAATGTTCGTATCATCAATAATAAAATATAGTAGCACACTTATGAAAATAAGCAATATAATTTTTTACACTTTTAAAAACTTTTCTAACGTCCGAAAATTTTTTAATCTAAAAAAAATATTATGAGCTTCATCGATCTTCACATTTTTTTGAAAACTATATAAAATTAAAATGCAGAAAAGAAATGTCAACAAGAAAATTAATAAGTTTATTAAGTTTCAGGTCTATCTTGAAATGTTTAGCAGTCTCTGTTTGTTAGTTAATTTTTTTAACTTACATTCAAATAAACTAAATCCTCTTTAGAGCCCTATATCGAAATGAAACTTCACTGCTCTGCGACCCAACTACAAACAGATAGTTTTATATTTATCCATATTTTCCGTTTTATTTTGACCTACAATACTTTCTAAAAGAAATGTATTGACAAAAATTGGCCTTAACTGTTGAGGAAATCTATTCAAATACCCATCCCACCTCTCTTTCCTTATATCAAGGTGGAAACAAACGACACGATAAGGAGCTACAAAAAGAAAACAGAAAGAAAATTCGAAAAAGAGAAGAAGAAAATGTAGAAATTAATAAGTTTTATTAAATTACAGATCCATCTTTGAATGTTCATCAATCTGTTTGTTAGTTAAATTTTTTTAACCTATATTTAAATAAATAAATTCTCTTTACAGCCCTATATCGAAATGAAACCTCACCGCTCTGCGACCCAACTACAAACAGAGAGTTCTATATTTTATACCCATATTTTTTCCGTTTTATTTTGACCTACAATACTTTGTAAAAGAGATGTATTGACAAAAATTGACCTTAACTGTTGAGGAAATCTGTTCAAATACCCATCCCACCTCTCTTTCCCTTATCAACATCAGAACAAACGACACGATAAGGGGCTGCAGAAAGAAGAAATGGAAAAGAAAGGGAGAGAGAAAGAAAAAAATGGCTATGTTCTGAAAGCAAATATGCGCGACAAACGATCCAGTTCGCGTGACCATTTATCAGTCAACTCCGGCAAAGAGTTCATGGCAAGAAAGAAAAAAAGGCGCTCATGAGCCCATCGAGAAGAGGAACGGGCGGTAAGAGGGACCCGTTACGCGGAGAAAAAAAGAACCCGTTACGTCGATGATGAGATCGCCAAACAATCGCCGGGAATCGAGTCTTTGGGGTCATTCAGCAGAGCGGTTTAAAGAGGACTCGCCGTTGATGGCCCCATAACGGCATTTAATGGCAAAAAGCGTGTTCACCTACGGAAAAGTCAGGTGAACGGTTACCGATGACATTAAGTTTCCTGCTGGGTGCTTAATAGTTTCCAACGATGCCTGAATATGCTTTAAAACTCGGTCACGGCAGTTAAGTCGCCGATAAAAGGCATATTAGAGCGGTTAGAAGAAGGCGTTGCACTTCTTAACGCCTTTTGTATCGAATATCTACCTGGAATCTATGGCGCGGAAGAGCGGCAAATTATGACATGGAGACGGGGCCCAATTTTGACATTTTCCGAAAGTTTTTGAGTTGTGGGCATATCTTTCGGCCGTGGAACACAAATTTTCCAGTTTACCCAGCTGAACAAGTGATATTTTGTTAGGTATTTGAACACCGCAATTTTTAATTTGAACCTAAATAAATGAGTGACATAGATATTGTAATAAAGAAGATTATTGGATGCTAATGAAGACATTTCTACCTCTTTCTGACTAAGATTATGATCCTTAAGTCGTTTTGTTCCTTAATTGTTAATTTCAAAATGTAGCATATATTGAAGTTAACAATGAACCTTAACAACAGACTTCATTTGTTAGACGACATAAACTCTCATTCTCTGATAATGTTTTAATGTTGGCAATCTCATGAATGAAATAGAATTATACTAAAGCGATATTTTTTGGTATATTTAAAATACTGCAAAGAACAAATGAATAGCCAGTAAGCAAAATTATTTTTTATTACAATTATTTTTTTGGTGTTACCAGCACAAACGTAATTTTATGCATAAAATCATAATTTTATAACTTAGATGAGGTTACACCTCATATACTACCGATATCAATGCATCTTAGTTCTATTTCGCATAGGCATATCAAATTTTGTAACAAAGAAAATAACCAGCTAAATCTTCTTCTTTAAAGAACTTCTATGTGCTTTTTTGTATTTAAATATCATTGCTATCCACCTGAAATATCAAATTTTGATTGTTCAAAGTTATCGCTAGAGGAAAAATACTGATGCTGAAAATTTAAAAAAATTCAGAAGGTTTAGCATAAATAATTAAATTAACCCAAATAATTAATAACACGACATAGACGAGAACTACAATACTTCCTGTGTTAACTAAGTTCGATATATATATATATATATATATATATAACATGGTTAAAAAGCTTTTGTCCTAAATAATCAAAACTCATTGAATATCATAATATTTGTGAACAATTTAGCTATCTTCTGGTATCTCTAATAATTTACCTAATTCTCTATATTTTTGTAATTAATTGAATTTTAGTTTTATGATTTGCATCTTGATATGTCTTGTTTGCTTTTGTTTTTGTATGTCATATAACAAGTTATATTTTTGGTTTATATATATATATATTATTAATTTTTAACTTTTTTAAAATCATTTTTTTAACGACACCTTATTTAATACTTCTGCTTCCATCATGTGGCGCACTGCAACTTTCTTTCGAGTCACGAGTCTTTTCGGGGAAATTCCCTTCTCTGTACTTCAACTTTCTGCGCATTCCTATCTGCTTTTGACTCAACGTAAACAAATAACAACGTCACGCTGCTTCGCGCGTTAACTCTGGATTACTGGTCATGGAGCTACGTAAAACTGAATCCTTTACCTTGAAGAAATAACCTAATATTATCCTCAATGATTGAATAAAAGAAGATTAAGCAGCCAAATATTGTCTCTTCCTTTGCAATATGGACTACACCTCACCTTCATTAAAACATGATGTATATATATAAATGGCTGAAAATATATAAAAAGTTTCATTAAAAAAAAAAAAAAAGGGGAAGGATTCTGGAAACCTTCGAAATATAGAACGTTGGTGTTTATCGCCATTCCTATAGTGGGAATTGAACCAACCGAAAAGAAATGAGTGTTGCTTTCACTCAACGCCATATCTAAACTTCTTATTACTAACGGAAATTCAAAATGGATTTCCAGTTTTTTTTGTGAAACTTTGTTATTAACAGCTGGACAACCAAGTACTGATTTTTTTTTCAAGGTGAAGGACATGTGTACCTTTCTACAACTTTTTTGCCGTACTGTTTCGCTCATATCTTTATTGTGCCCTCCTCCTCCAAAATTAGACACCATATGAGTTTAAAAAAATTTAAGGGCTAAACAGTGTTTATTTTATTTAACCTTCCGTGCATGCCCTCTTACCTGCGGGTCAAAAAGGAAAACCAGCTTCTGCTGTTCATTCGTTCATCGTGATAAAGTACAACTGCGGTATAAAATTCTGTAAATGTCATGCGGTTGCTCTAGGTTTTTTTAGTTTAAATTTAAAAAAATAATCCCTCTTCAATATTTGTTTCCTTTTTTTATAATCAGATTATACAGCAATAGTTTTATCTTCAAGCGTATAAAATCAGTATTAAGCCATAAAAACAAATCAAATTGCTCTGCAGGTTTAAGGAGATCATAAATTTATTTACAGCTATAAAACTGTAAATAAATGCTCAAACAAAACAACAAAATTGTTAATATACAAGCAATCGCGTGTTTGTTTGCAAAGCAATTCGCGATTCTTTGCTGTCATAGACCTAGAAAATGAAGCCATCTGGCCTGGGAAAAAAATTAGGTGTTCTCCTCGACTTTCCCTATATTTCACACAGAATGTCACTTACAGCGCTTAGTTAAAATGACGTTGCAGGTAAGTTTAGTTACATTAACATTACACCATAGCAGACAACACGGGGGCTATTTTGGGACCGGACCTTATGGTACAGGCTGCGCTCAGATGACAGACGACCCCCGAGTTGGCAGACCCTTTCAAACTTCCGCACCACCGACGGGATGACGTTTGGACACTAAGTATGATTTAACACGACAAGTCCCATACATAATGGGACCATACATCCGGCCCCCGAACTGGACAGTCGCGTTTTAGTAGCTTGTCCCGTTGTCCCCAAGCACAGCCTCAGGACCTTAAATGTCCGTTTTCAGAAGAGAGCCACGATAACAATTTTAAACAAGAAGGGCCAAAATTTAAAAAAATTCACCGCTAATGCCTAGAAGCCCAGCGATGACAGGCATGCGCTATGCTTGCCACACCTATGTTAGTTGGTCGAAGCCCACTATTTCACTAAGTTCAAGTGACAAAATGAAACACTGAGATATTATTTGAATCGAAAGTCGTTGGGTGAACTTTGCAGAAACACTTTCACGCCAATAATTTTAAACCATACTGAACTTTCATTATAATTATTAGATATATTCTATGTCTGCCCGGCACAAATGCACTCGCGGAAAGGTCTTTTTTTCTTATGAATTTAAAGATTTGTGGACGAACTAGAAAACACAATTACAAGTCGCAATTTATAAAGCATTTATAAAGCAATGTTAATTACCACAGTTAATTTTAAATACTGCCAAGGAATTTCATTCTTTTTTTTTAAAAAATCTACGAATATACTAAGAGAAATGCAAAATCACATGATTATTTATTTTTCACGTGTCTTTTTTCATTAATAAATAAAACAGAAGGAATATGTATTTTCTTGAATTCACATATTATCTAAAAATTAAAAAAAATGTCCGTTTTGAGGGGAAAAAATAAATGGTCACTACCCTTACACTTTGACGGATCTTCAGTGGAATCGGGTTACAGACCAAGCCGAAACCTTGACATTGAGCCACAGTGGCCAACGTTTAATAGGTAAACAGTATTCTAAAATTAAATTTTCACTGACGGTTTCTTACTATTGCGTTTTTCAATTATGATGTTTCAGGTGCTAATTTATACCGCTTTAACTATTAAACTAGGGAAATTGATGATTTTTCACTATCTTAAAATACGAAATATTTATTCCAGGTTGTCTGTAATTAATGTCGGAGTTTACATGCTTCATAACTTTTCGTTAACCCTTAGCTTAACCCGAAACTGCACTCGTGCATCGAATTATAGCATTTTACACTTATAATCTGAAATTACGGCATTCGAAGACATTATATTCGACACAAATGAAAGAGTAACTCATTAATATTTCTGGACCCTTAATTGAATAGATACATAGCAAATTCCCAAAACAGAGAAAGTGTCATCTGGTTAGACGGTAGAAATTAAAACCGTTAAGGGGTTAAAGAGCATGACGATAAATATTTAATGTTATATTCGTAAAGTATAACTCAAAAATTTTTTTGAATACAATAACACAAATAAAGTAATTTCCACATGACAGTCTTTTGCAGCGTATAACCTATAAACTCTTGGTGGGAAATCGAATTCACTCTCTGTGCGTTTTTGCCTCAAAAGGCTGCCAAATGGAGATTACTTTATTTGTGTTATTAAAAAAGAATTAGGTTGTACTTGACGAATAAGTAATATAATATTTATCGTCATGTTCTTTAATGAAAAATTACGAGGTAAGGAAACCCCGACAATACCTTGTACATTAAGCAGTGAGAGTTTGATTGTTATGTTACTTTTCTTAGATTCCAAAAAATTTTCAAACATTTATTTTTAGTTATAGCTAGTTACATTATTTGAGCGCAAATAAATCTGCTTAAAAATTTCGATGGGAGAAGTGGAAAATACTTGTAAACTGAATAGCGTGTAATATATTTATTGTACGCGAGGGGCAACACGCACGTAAATAAACTCAAAAATTAAAGAGGTATATACTGTTTCCCACGGATGGGAGTTGCAACACACATAATAAGAAGAAAAACTTTGAAATATGGCGCTCTTTTGCGTTTTCTGGTGTTTAATGAAAGCTTCTAAGCATAGAAAGAAACATCAAACATAGAACATCTTAATATCCGATTCTCAAAATCGGTATAAACATTTATGTTATTGAGAAGTATTTATAACAAAAATAATGTTATGATTAATAGCTGAATTCTATGAAACATAATAATGATATATTGATATTATTATCAGATAATATTGGCGTCGAGTATTACGATTAGCTATCTCGGTACAAATTAACAATTTTAAAGTGCGTTTCATAAAAAAATATGGATTTCACAAAGAGAGCATGAATTCTGCGCTGAAAGTACAGTAGAACTTCGATTAACCGTCAGTTTCTGTTATCCGTCATCGCCTAAGAAGTAACACAGGTTCATAATATTAAAATACATTTCTGTGCACTACTACTCTTATATTGAAGTGTGTATTATTCACTTTTAAAGGATTTTATTTTTATTTTCGTCCCTAGCCAGCAGTGAAATCACGTTACTGTACACATGTATTAAGAGATTTCTATTATCCGTCTATTCGGCTATCCGTCACTATCCTGGTCCGGATGATGACGGTTAATCGAAGCTTACTGTAATATGAGTTTTATTTTAAAATTTTAATTTAAATTACTTCTCTGAAGAATTTGAAATAAAATGTAAGTATTATCATATTGATTAAGCCGAATGAAAACTTCAAATTTCAAAGTTATAGGTCTTGTTCCTCCTTTTCAGGATACAACTTGAAACTGATGGATCATACAATTTAATAGATGACAGAAGGGTGGCAATGCGTGGAATGTTATCAAGACTTCATGCGACAAGCAAGCACATCAAAATGTCGTAAAATAAGCTTCATGTCGTGTAGTACATATTGGTAGGTATGCTTTTCTTGATATTGTATCTAATAATAGCTAATAATTTAGCTTACTAGTGTCAATTCGAGCAATTCAGAAGAATAGTTAAGAACGAAATAAAAAAATGTAAAATGTAATAATTTCCAGCGGACTTCAGTAGATAAGGAAGTCGTAAAACAATTTTATGCTGTGTAATGCTGTCAAGAATTGCATGTATAAGTTTTACTATTTTTATTACATTGTTCACTGTAAAATATAATGAATATTCAGTATTGGTTATACATAGTGAATGAGCAACATATTACGATAATTAAATACAATATATTATGACTTTGGAGCATTTACCTATGATTAATAAAAACCATTATCATCAATCCTGTTAAAAGCAGGCAATATTTCGTGAAAACAATGCCTTTTTTTAATGTATAGTCAGACGTAAATTTATAAATATTGAAGGTTTGAAAAAAAAGCAAAACTATTATTTTTTTGTTGATATATGAAATAGATATTATTAGAAATCGTCGTAGAATTTTTTTGTACGAATAATTTACACTTTTTTCACACTTGAATCAACTTTGATAGTAAATTTCTTGCCGTCAATGCAGTCTATACATTGATATCAAGTGGCAACTTATTTTACAGATTAATAAAATTATTTATAAATTATTTTCAGGGCTGATATTAAAAAGAATCGCTCATATTTATTTATTTATTTTGAAAAAATACTTTACACATTTTTCACACTTGGATCAGCCTTGATAATAAATTACTTACCATTAATACCGCCTCTACATGTCTTTAATATCAAGCGACAATTAGCCCTACATATTTATTTTTCAGATTAATAAAACTATTTATAAAAAAATCTCAGAGTTGATCCATATTTTAATTTTTTAAAAATTTAACATATTCTTTTATATTTTTTACTCACAGAATATTTCTTGAGTCAAAGAATTTTTTAATCTGACATTCTGCTTTACTCTTGTGTAGATTCTTTTCTGTTTTTGGTTATCATAGTTTATATTTATCTGCATAAGTTTCTTTTTTAGAGATACAATCACCGATAAGAATAAAGTTTAATACCAGAAGAAATAATTTTCCAGGGGATAACATAAATGTTAGTTTCGAAAAAAAAAATCTTATAAAACTTTTTTACATTTTTATTTATTTATTTATTCAGATTTCAAAAAATCTCTTTTCACCCCTCAGTTTTTATGTTCATGGAAAATCTAAAGAACTATTTAGCAGTGATATTTCTCTAAAATACTTTAATATAAAATTTTACTATGGCATTTTATCTGATATATTGAGTATACAACGTACTGCTTCCGTGGAAGGTTGTTTTTAAAATAAATTACACAATGTTAATTTCAAAATGTTGGTAGAATCCAAAATTCCCAAGCAGTTAATCGATTGTAATTCTGCCATTTTCAACCTTCAATGAATCATGTTTTTGCTCAAAAAAAAATTAGGATAAGGTGTAAAACTCACTCAATTTATAAACATAATTGCATAAGTTCATTATGAAAATCATTAAATGAGTGAACTATATTTCACATTGCGGTTATTAAATCGCATCGTTTTGGTGGGAAAATGAGAAGGACACAATTATGGCAATCAAAAGACAAAAACTGACTTCTTGTTTTAATACGGATGGCGCTTTGTATAAGCATCACATCTATTGCGATAAAATATTGACAATTTTTTCCCAGTTAATTAATTGAAGAAATACTGGATACTTTCCATTCTTAGACAATTCTCCTATAAAATGAATTAGGCGCTCTGTTTTTAGTCTGCATGCTTAACTATAATCAAATAAAGTTTGAAGTAATAGTATAAATGAAATTCATTAGTTTAATGTAACGAATAACTTTTATACTTTTAGAACGTTTCATTGAAAACTAAATTAAATACACTTAATGGACACTGCTCATTGAAATAATCCGCTGGATCAGCCAATAATTTATATACTTATTCGACACTGTAAAAGCAACTGATCAACTCATTCCACGACGATAATAATCCACATGTGCAATTTTTCCTATAAAATTAATTACGCGCTCTGTTTTTAATCTTAATGGTTATCCTTAATCAAACAAAATTTGAAATAGTAGTTTAAATAATATAAAGTCCTCAGTTTAATGTAACTAATAACTTTTATACTCTTAAAATCTCTCTTAAATTTTATACACTTAATAATCAATGCTCATTGAAATAATCTGCTGCTTCAGCCAATAATTCATATACTTATTCGGCAGTGCAATAACAACTGATCAAATCTTTCCATGGCGATAATAATCACTTGCACGATTTTACCCATAAAATGAATTGGGTGCTCTGTTTTTAATCTGAATGCTTATCTTTAATTAAATAGAATTTGGAATAATAAATAAAATTTGTAAATAATATAAATTCCATTCTTTAGTTTAACGTAACACATAACTTCTATACTTTCAGAATCATTGTTTGAAATCTAAATTGAATACACTTAATAAACACTGCTCATTGAAATAATCCGCTGAATCAGCCAGTAATTTATATACTTATTCGACAGTGTAAAAGCAGCTAATCAACTCTTTCCACGACGATAATAATCACTCGTAAGTGACAAATGCTGAAATATAATTTGAAATAATAAATATAATTTGTAAATAATATAAATTCCTTAGTTTAACGTAACAAATAACTTTATACTTTTAGAATCTTTGTTTGAAAACTAAATTGAATACATTTAATAAACGCTGCTCACTGAAATAATCCGCTGGATCAGCCAGTAATTTATATACTTATTCGACAGTGTAAAAGCAGCTGATCAACTCTTTCCACGACGATAATAATCACTCGTAAGTGACAAAGACAATGCTGAATTTACACAGGTGGTGTTAATAGCTGTTTCCAAGTGTAGAAGGAAGCCATGATCTTAATTTATACGAGGGATGCCTCAAAGCTGCTCTTTGTATTTCTTGTGATGTGGGAAAGGGGATGTCGGGCTTTTACGACCCTCAGAATGATGGGAGTACGAAAAGGATGTTCCAGGCGCACCTTCCAATGGAAAAGGTGCGCCAAAGTAATATACGATCCAATGCAGTTGGAATACTTATGAGAAAATACGAGTTTATGTTTTGGACTAAGGGTGCAGACAAATTGAGGAGTAAAAAACAAGTTAATTAACCGTCAGCAGGTTGAATTTTAAGTTATGTGGTAATCGCATAGGTAATGTCTAGAATCCGCAATCATTTCTATAAAGCATTTCATAAGTTTATTAATCTTAATTTTATAAGTTTATTGAAATCAATCAACTGTTGATGACATAGACAACGTCTAGAATGTGCAATCATTTCGGTAAAATATTTCAAAAGTTTACTAATCGTAATTTTATAAGTTTATTAAAATAAATCAAGTGTTAAAATAGGACATACTTGTATTAATGCATGCCTTCTGAAATGGCAGTTTAATTATTTTTTAGTAACACTAAAAAACTGATGCTGGAAGAATAATTGTTCTGTGTTGTTCTATTTGCAGTCTAATACAAATAAAAAATATTTTTAATTTCCGATTTTTCACATAAGCAAACAAAACATATTTGTATGTGTATTTGCATTATGATAAGAAATTATTTTGAAGATGTTTCCTAATAATACTATGAATTCTTTACTGGTTTTTATTTATTGAAGATATGTAATAAATAGTAATTTTATCGTATTTGGATGATTGGTTTTTATTTATTGAAGATAAGTAATAAATAGTAATTTTATCGTATTTGGATGATTTTTAGGATTTAGGATGTACATTCCTGGATAAGGCTCATCAAATCATTTGCTACTCAACGAAATTTTATGAAAAGAAAACTCCTTATCTGTAATGATGCAGTAAAATATATGAACGAAATCTGCATCGATTTCAAGTAATTATTCAATATCAAGTATATTGAAAAAGCCTTATATAAAATGTTATTTTAATAAAATAAGTAGCATTAAAATATAAACTATAATCATCTTAAACTGTATTAAACAAATTTTCAGTTAGTAAAAGGGGGGGGGGAATCAAAGTGTAACAACAAAAATGTCATTAACCTAAGCACCGATATTCGCTATATTTGTTGCAATACTGCTTTTAAAGAATAGCCCAAAGTGTGAAAATGAGAATTACACGAAAAAGAAATGAAAATCCGTGTACTAAAAAATAAGATTTAATAAAGACAAATTATGAACAATAAAATAGCATTTCATATCCAAAATTAAATTTCTAAGGAATTCAAGCATCCATAATGGTTACTTTGAAACAGCATAAATTTCTTTTAATTATTTATTTAACTAAATCTTCTCTGCACGCTGAATTAGAATTCTATGAAATCTAGAATCTATGAATTTCTATGAAAATTGGATTACGCTTCTATGTGCCAAAATAATAAAAATTAGACCGTTACAACTATTTGGTACAAAATAAAGGCATTTGCATTATTGTAACTAATTTGTAATTAGCGTCATGAAAAGTTATTTTAAATGAAGCAAAACATAGGATGTATTTTTCATTTTATTCTCTAACATTAATAGTATAACTATTTTAATAGGGAAAAAAATTGCTCATCACATCTAAAAATAAATGTAGAGAAGTTCAAGGCTACGGAGGAAAAAAAATCCGAATGCATAACAAAAGGAAAAAAATTCGCATGCACATACGAAATCTTGGCTAAAATATTTCCAAAAACTGCGAATATTCAGGCTATAAAAAATATTTTCAGCCTTTTGTTAATAAAGATAATAAGTCCAAACAATGAATAGTAGTTTGTTCTGAGGATTTTGTTTATTCGTTTATTCGTTAAGAATAAAAAGCCACTTACTAACAAAATATTTCAAGCTTGGAATGCAAATTAATTGGTTGACATTCGTAAAATGCAAACAGTTTTAATTGCGAAGGTTAGCAAGTTATCAATATTATAAGAATCGGTTTCTTCCTAAAAGGTTTAATAAGGTTATTTCCTTTAAATGTAATGCACACTTTCATTAATAAAATATCAGCCTTTCAGTAACATTTTTCAATCACTTAATAAAGTAAATGAATAATAGTGTGAACAAAGAGTTTGTGCTATGAGTTTCATTTCTGTATGTATTAAAGAAAAAGAAAACTGTATTGTGCTTTGTAACAACTTTATAAGAATTGAGCCGAAGAGTCAAATTTTTCCGCATTAAAAGTCACTTACAAAATATTGTAAACGTATTTTGCAAGTTAATTGGCGCAACAGCGTGCACAAAATACACGCTGTTTTAATTACGAAGGTTAACTAGTTATATTGTTATTTTAAAATTCTGTTTTTCTTTTCAAAAACATTTAAAAAGGGTATTTTATTTATGTATAATTCACAGTTTCATTAATAAAATGTCAACCTTTCATTAATAAAGTTAATGAATAATAGTTTCAACAATGAATAATAGTTCGTGCTAAGTGTGTCATTTATTCGTTTCCATAAGTATTAAAGGAAGAACAATTTTATCAAAACTTAACCCATAAGTCACATCTTTTCGCATTAAAAGTCACTTAATACAAAATATTGTAAGCGTGTTTTGCAAGTTAATTTGGTAATACGTTCGTAAAATACAAGCCGTTTTAATTGCGAAGGTTAACTAGTTATCGTTATTTTCAGTATCCGTTTTTCTTCCCAAATGAAACTAAAAATGGATTTCCTTTAAATTTAATTCACGCTTTTTTGAACAAGTTAGAAATATGAAAAAGGTTTATGCAAAAGCACTTAAAATTTATTCGTAGCATATTTATTCTGAAGATTAGGATGTTATAAATATGCATCTTCTAGCCGTATCTCCGATTGCACAGTGAGTTGGACATCACGTTGCTCGACGAAGTTTTATTTTCGAGAGAAAACAATGTTTCATCTTTATGATTATACAACGTTATGAAAGTGACAATGACACAAATAAAATCTCCTTTACGATAGCATATATTTTAATGCCTCTGAATATGTGAAATTCATACTGCATTGTGTCGCAGCAAGCAAAGGTAAAATAGCCGCAGGAAATACCAGTATTAGTTAATAGTAAAATTCAATGCATCATAAATTTTTGAAGTTATAACATTTTTTTGAGGTTATCAAACAAAAGAAATATTTTTTTATGCCTTTTCCTGCATGAAATCTTTAGAAATCAATATTTAATATCAATTAATAATAATATTTATATCAATCAAATAATATTTATATCAATAATTTAATATCAATCAACAATAATATCAATTTTCATGAAATAATAGTTTTTAAAAGCATTTTACAGCAGCGCAATGCAATTTTAAACAATCTTTATAATATGTTTTTAAACTATAAATTGATTATATTGAAGCTGTTAAACAATGTTAATTGGTAAGAGCAAAATCACATTTATCAGCAACAGAATCGGATGGACATTTGTGGAATGATTCTTTTTCCATATAATTATTATCATTTTTTTAAATATAGTTTAAAGCCATCTTTTGCGTTCAAAATATACTTTATTTATTTTTCTTAAGTTTATCACAGAGAAAAATCTATAAGCTGTGAAAATGTTACGAAAATTCTTTTTCATACTTTCATGAAATTCGTTAAGCAAACAAATCGAATAAAAAAAATAAATGAAAGAGAAACCCTCAAAAATATAAAATAAAAAAAATGTATCTTTGAAAATGATAATTCCATTTTTATTCAAGCCGATATCTGAAATACTTAAAAAATATTAACTAAAAAAAATATTGAATTAGCTTTACCACAATTCTTAGAAAAATTGATCGTTACATTTCCATGATTATTTCATTCATAACCGAATTCTACATTCAAATCGCTCCAAATCTTTATTCTTTAATAGATAATAAAAACAGTGGGAATGCATTTGGTGGGATGCACTTTTTTTTTCTTTTAACGAAACTCAATTAAGACTTACACCCTTGAATAATTTCGTTTAATACAATTTAATGAACGCGAATCAGGAAAGAATGGCTAAAAAAATCACACCTTCTAGCTTTATAAAAAAGGAAATCTAAATCTCTACTATTCTGAAAAGTAATAAACCAATTAACCTTCCTTACGAGAGACTTCTTCATTTAAAAATCAAAAATTCTTCTCATTAATGAGTAAAAATGGGAAGAAGCGGAATGCGTCGCATCTCGAGCAAATAAACATTTATGCGATGGGCCATATCGATCGCTAGCAAATCGATATTACGGTAATCGATAGAGGCGCAAAAGAGCACTTATTCGTGCTTCTTACAGCGCATTGGAGCCAGTAAGAGGCTTTGCTCATGCTTAAGAACAAAAGCCACTTGGATGGGATCTTGCACTTGGACTTCTTTTAGAAATAAGGAAATCTCGGAATTTATCTTAAATAAGTTGGTTGTAAAACATTCATGCGCGAATCTAGTGATAAGAAATTCTATTTTTTTTTAAACAGGTTATCAGATTAAACAAATTAAAATTAACAGCAGTCATTTCTGGTTCATTTTTTTCCGTAATATTTTAAATAAATCTTTAAAAAAAAGGGATAAATAAGATCGAATGGTTGATAAAACTTTAAGGTTTTTCTTTGAACTTAATGTTTCATGGGAAATCAAATTGAACGTCAAAATTCTTATATTCTCTTATTGATGCAATGATAAAGTAAAATAAAAAATAAAAACTTTGCAAAATGCCGTAAATACGTTGGTTGTAAAACGTTCCTGCGTATATCTAGTAATAAGAAATTCCAATTTTTAAAAGAACTATCGAATAATTGAAATTGTTAATTAATGTTAATTGATAAGAGGTAAGGCTTATAAATAGCAGAATTAGATGGACATTTGAAGAATGATTCCATCTACCACATTATTTACGTTAAACCTAGTTTAAAGCCATCTTTTTGCATATAAAATCGATTTCACTATTTTTTCTTAAGATTAATACAGAGAAAAATCTATAGGTAGGCTATGATATGCTACAAAAATTAATTCATTCATTCAAAAGATTCAAGTCATTTCTGAATCTACTTCTTTTCGTAATATTTTAAATAAAGATTTAATATATAGGAAAAATGAAATCGAATCGTAAGAAAATAAATCTGATAAAATCTAGCAAATTCAAACTCAAAATTTTAAAAGTTTTTCTTTGAAGCTTCTTAGGAAATAAAACTGAACTTACTAAATTCTTTGAATATATTCTCTCCTTTAATCAAAATTTATCAGAAAGCAGAAAAAAAGTAAAATGAGGAAGTCGTACAAGTTACCTTTAAATGTGTTGGTTGTAAAACGTTTATGCATGTATTTAGTGAGAAGAAATTCCAGTTTGTAAACCAGGTTATCACACAAAAAGCGAATAAAATTTACAGAAGTCATTTCCGATTCCACTTTTTTTCGTAATATTTTAAATAAAGATTTTAAAAATTTTAATTTAAATAAAGATTTAAAGATAAGATAAATGGAATAGAATGGTAAGAAAATAAATAAGATAAAATCTAACAAATATAAACTGAAAACTGTAGAGTTTTCCTTTGAACTTAATGTTTTTTAGGGTATTAAATTGAACTTACAAAATTCTTTAAGTATACTCTCTTCTTTAATTAAAATTTATCAGAAAGTAGTAAATAATCCTATCTTAGGAAGTAACTTTCATTTTGTTGGGTTACAGATATTGATAAAATCATTTTTAGATCAGCTTGTAATTGCACGCGCTTAATAATCTGTAACTGTGCTATTCATTAAAATCTTTTAGTTTCAGATTAAATCAGTTTTTAAATTTAAGTTTCACTATTTAAAAGTTTTCCTTTCAAGCAGTTTGTTACATCAAGTTCCTAAACAGTAGGTTTTGAAACACTTTATTTCAGATTTGTGAAAGCGCTTTCAAATGTTATAAGCATTGCATGAAAATCATCAAACGGCAGTAAGATATCAGAAAAATAAAGTTATTTGGGCTTAGTAATAGCTTCTTAGTTTAAGAAAATTAGATATTTATACTAATTCAGTTCAAATGACAATTTTTGCTGAAATTTTGGTTCCTTTCATTCTTTGGTCAGGTATTAGACGATTAGATTCCCTCTTGGATAAGAGAGTTGGTTATTGTGGATAATAAATCAATTAATACTAGATGTAACAAAATATGCGTCAGCAATATAAGCACAATCAAATTTATTAGCATATTTTAATTGCCTTTTTATTGTATCAGCACAGATTTTACAAACAAAAGTATCTCCACCCCCATAAAACTCGTTCATTCAATATAAATAACATCCGAAAAAATTATTTTTCTGGGTGTTATTATTTTTTTTTCATTAGAGGCACATACAGTCAAACATCGCTATAACGAAGTTCGCTATAACCGAGACTTAACTATATCAGATTTTTCAAATTTTGGCTACACAAGATTTGCTATAATCCTTAAATGCATTTCTGTGTTCAACAAATTATTGTAATTAGTAATTGGTTATAATAAATTAAAATAAATAGTTTTTCTTAAAACATTAAACAGTTAAATTATATATGTATATAAATAAGTGTACTTACATTTATTTCTCTGCAGTCAGAAAATAAGTAGAGATTTTTCATTAAAGAGCTGACCTACGCTCGGACAGTTAAAATTTTAGTTCTCAATATCCGAATTCCCTGCTTTTGAAAATCATTACAAGCATTTGAAAATGCATTAATGGCATAGGAGTTCGGTTGGGACCATTAGAAAATTTCGTTATAACCATGGGATCGTTATATCCAGGTTCGTTTTACCGGGGACGTGTCGTTTTCCAAAAATTGTTGATAGCATTTTTTAGGAGTTTGGTTGGAACCATTTGAAAAGTTTGTTATAACCAAGGGATCGTTATATCCCAGGTTCGTTTTACCGGGGGCGGGTCGCTTTCCAAAAATGTTGATTATCTTTTTATGCCCTTTTTTCACTATATATTTACCCTTGGTATTTTTCAAAATGTTTCGTACAAACTTGTTCAGATGAATATCGTTAAGAAATTAATCTTCCTCACGATGATTGATAAAGCTTAAATTCTTAATTAGTTGAGTAAATAAAATTTTTAATTAGCAATGTTTTTCACTGAAAAGAAGATATTAGATGAAAATAAAACTTAGATATCTCAATAAAATCCTCATTGTACCTAAAATTATAAATACAAGAAAACATTAATGAGCTTTTCATTCCGAACTTTCAAAATAAAATCAAACAATTACTGAGATTAAATCAAAATGACTGAGACTTAATTGCCTTATACTGAAGTATAAGACAATTAGGATTTTGTCGTTTAAAATTTGCCGTGCAAAATTAGTCATAACTGCCTTTTACTTCGTATAAGGCAACTATGATTTAGTTTGCATAGCAAAATGCAGTCAAGAAAATTTAGTTGCAATTTTATAAATGAAAAAAAGAAACAAGAATCGTTTCCGATTATGAAATTTTTATTTTTCTTGAAAGAGATGAAACTAGACAACTTTCTATCAACACGATGGCAGATTTATTTGTTGCAATGGAGAAAGCATCGGCAATCTGAATACGTATTAACATGAAATCGAAAATATTTAGAAGGAAAAAACACAGAAGGAAAAAAAAGCACATAGCATATTAGCAGTAGAAAGGGAAGAAAAATTATTCTGAAAATGCCAGAATTATCAGACTTTCCGCTAAATATGCGCATTTTTGAAACTACAGGGCCGGTTCCTTATATTTTTAAAAAAATAATTTATCGCAAGGTAACTTCGAAGTTCTTTATTTCTGTTCTTAATTAAGAATAATAGTCAACTATTATGGTTACCTTTTCCAAACACAGAAGTTTTTATTTAAGAGCTGTTTTTTTTTTTTTTTTTTTTTACAGTCACTGTTAAAACAGAGGATATTGTATTATTTATTGAGAACAGGTACTAATAAATGGCATTTTTAAATGGATTTGCGTAAGT
>BGPR01020498.1:0-27804 GCA_013235015.1 Araneus ventricosus | reverse complement strand
TTGTAACATAACTGAAGATTTACAGCTCACTGTCTTAAAAATCATATGTCTCATGTTCGTAATATCTAAATTGAGCTCACGCCCCGGATTTTGTCTTTTTGTCTCGCTTTGAAAAAATTTCTCAGATTGTATTTTTACTTCCAACTTACTAATTAATATTTAAAAAATTAAAGGCATTAACTTGAGGTAACTAGTAAAAAATTTGCTTTTGAAGAAATCTCCGTAACATTTTTTACTTTGCATAAAATGTGTTTTAGTAAAACATAGAATGTGCAATCTTCCTTTTAAAATGAGTAGTAGTTCATTAATGCAATCCCTTGGATTTTTATTAATTTCTGTTACATGTAGACTCGTGTTGTCATTAGTGTGAATGATAAAGTAGCTTAAACGTCCCGGGTTTCGGGAAAATCCCAGTTTTCAGCCTTTTGTCCCAGCTAGCTCGACGCACCTCCCTCTTCTCCAATGCCTAAAACGTTACGGCTTGAAGTTCAGAACATCTGGTCTCTTTTGTAATATTTATGTTTCAAGTGAAGAAAAGTTAGGGAACAAACTTCTGTATTCATTGGTTACTTCCCTAGATATATACGTTATCGCGGAAATCAGGTAATGCTCAGATAATCTGGTTAATGAGCAGATTAAAAATACCGATCCGTTCAAGTGCGGAAAGTTGTTCCATTTCTCACATTACCTGGTTAATCTGCAGATTACGTACATAATCTACACATTAACTGTTAGGAACTCGTTAAAGTGAAAGCGAGATATTTGCTGGAACCACAAAGTTTTTGTATGAGTTACACGATTTGTGCGTCTCATCCGTTGGTGGCTGTTTCCTTTTTCAAACTGCTGATTCAATTGAAAAACTTGCTATATTTTTATTCTATATTATATTTTTATTTTTATTCCTATATTATAATTTCATATCAAAATCGGTAGATTGTAAATAAAAAATGGTGAAAATTCTTAAAAGTTAACAGTATTAATTTACTGATTAATTTAGTGTAATAATCATTATATTGCAAGTAAAAAATAAATTTTTGAAACATAATGTTATTTATTTTTCGCTGAATTAAAGCATTTAAACGATTTGGAATACGTTAATGTGCGCATAACCTAGGTTATGTGAAGAAAACTCTTATTTTGTAGATGATTTCGTACTTTAACGCAATAAATCAAGTAATTTGCTGATTATTTGGATGGTTGTGAACAGTAATGGCTTTTCGAATTTTAACAGTAACATATATTGTTGATCTTTACAATCAGCGTTTGATCAGTTTTCTGTCGTAACATATGCGGAGATGCATGGCTCTTAAAGAGTTTGAAATGGCAGAAAAGATTGGGAAGTATGAAGATACTATGTGCATTCTTCTCTGAATTCGGATAATTTGAGGTTTCCTAAGCGGCATGGCTGCCCAATTAGGAAACTGGAAATTCTTTACTTTAAAAGTTAATGGGCTTACGCGTTGCGGAGGCAGAATCCTAGAAATTCAATCGGTGAATTGCTTCGAGTTCATTAGCTTCACATTTTTCTTAATTTAGATCTCTTCAAAGTAATGGCGTTTCTGAATTAACTTAAATTCAAAACTGCATTCCCTTGTGGGGGCCGGAATTCATCGTCATGTGCGTAATATGCATGTGAAATACGTGCAGGGACGTTAAAAATATTTTAATAACTATTTTCACTTTCACTAAAATTTAGTACCGTGATCTCTACACCAAAATTGTAGGTTTCTATCAAATTTTTGACGAAATCTGCCTATGGAAAGTCTGCCTTTCCTGTCCATGTGGTTTCGATAACTCAAAACACCCAACCAACCCAGGCGGATGAAATTTAGCATATAAGAAGTCCAGTATTTGTCCAATTTTTGACCAAATTCGTCAAATGGTTTAGATCGAAACATTTAAACGGTATCTGTTGGTCTGTATATTTTAGGGTATGTGAGCGCGGTAGCTCAGAAACGCAACAAGATAGATAAACGAAATTTGGCTTGTGGTTTTGATATCAGAATTGAGAATTTGTATCAAATTTTAGTCCCAATCACAATCTTGAGAGGAGAATACACCTACTGGTTAAAAATATTAAAAATCATAATAACGTAATTTTTAAGTAATATTATATAACCATATTTGCTTCATCGAACTTCAGAATATATTGCTTGTAACAAAGTAATTGAAATTAGTCAGTTGATTTTTAATTAGTTTTAATGCCTTGTTATTTGTTAATATTACTTTTTTTTATGTTACACCTCCTAGAAGCAGCACCGGCCACCGACTCAAAAAGCAGAAAATTCCTGTTTCTTTGTAAATTTTCTTAAAATCTCAGTGGATATAAACTTCTTCAGATATCAATTCAGTTACAAGTTTTTTACAACCGTATGATACAGTTTATTTTCATAGGTTTTATTTTATTCCTCTGAGCTGAAAGTTAATAATCAAAATGGCTCCTTGGAGAATTAATGAAAAATATTCGACCTGTAGAGACTTCAAGCTCTATAAAACACCTTTAGTGAAATGTGCTTAGTTTAGTGATTTAGTGATGAGTGCTTTATAAATGTGATTTCATATACTCGATTTTTACCAATTAAGAATTATGTAATTAATTCGTCTTTTTCTTTTCTAGTGTCCGCAGTGTGATGCACAAGCACCTGGAAAAAATGGGGGAAGTAACATTCGATAAAATATTCAACCAAAAATTAGGTGAGTTATTCATTCTTGTTTAGTAACTGTGCGTTAATAGGATTTGCTGTGTAGTTATTCTATTTGAATTTGAAAGAAATACCTTGAGTATTTTGATATGCTTCCCTGTGAGAAGTCTTGCTTTTTCTTCTTTTTCCTGTTCGATAGAACATATTTGATTAAAAAAAATCTTATAAAGTAGTATATATTACAGGAGTGTTTTCGGATTCTTTTTTCTTACATTTAAGGTGTTTCTTTTTCTCTCTTCTTTTATTGGAATGATCGAAATGCGTTTTAAAAAGAAATGGAATTGATAAAACTTTAGTAACTCACTCTTCACTAGAGCGTCGTTTCCTTTACCTTGGTCCTGTTTCTTTCCTATTCATATTGTTATGAACCCGGAATGTCGCTTCCCGGCAATGTTATGGTTGGAAAGAGACATTTACAGAGGTTCTTATTAGCTATAGGAGGTAGGTCAAGCTAAGGCCCCTTCGACCTAGGCGACAAAATGAAGGTTTTCGAAAATACATGAATTTTCGTCCTATCTTTATTGGGAACGGAGATATAAAGAAAGTACGAGATAATTCTATGCGACGCCATATCCTTTCGGAAAAGGTATAAATACCCGGAGATGTTGAAAGGAGTGGATGTCTTTGGAGTATATTTGAACGTCTCGAATCTCTTGGGAGTCTTTTCGCATTGCGAGCTGTTAGACGCTGAGAGCTATTGTTCGTGCTATTACTGCTATTATTAGTGATTTGTTGTATGTATTATTAATTTGTGCAAGTGCTGTTCTTTTCGTGATACCTGTGCTACGAGTTTTTGGAATATTCGTTAAATAAAGCGTCGTTCTCAATTATCCTGCTTGTTGAACTGCTTTCACCGTACACCTACTAGACGTTTTTCGTAACAATATCAATGGTAAAAAAAATTAATCTTTATAGCGTCCCAGGTATTCGATAGTGCGGCGCCTATTCTGTTCTTCTGTCATTCCTGTTTGAGTTTAAAAAAAAAGAAGTTATATCCTTTTCCCCCCTCACATTAGACTTAGCCAAAGGGCAAGTTCTTATATTTTAGGAGATTTAAGCTAACGTGAATTAAGTTAAGTGACTAAATTAACGTGATGTGCTTAGTTGATTCAAGTTCATCTGCTTGTGGCAGTCCCGCTTTAGAAAAAAATAAAAAGTCTAAGAAGGAAAATTTCTTACCGTTAAGGATATTTTAGGAGGTTGTCATTTTTATTTCTATCTATTGTAATAAATTGATATAATAATCGAAATATATCTAGTAATGAGACATTACATTCTACTCTCTTATGCTCTGTGGTAAAAATTAGAAAAAAATGAAGTAATATACTTATGTGGTTACTCAGAAATAGTTACTGTAATAAAAGTGCATATAATTATTATTAATAGGTGTTCAGTTCTTTAAAAATTGGAATTTTAAAACTTATTAATATTACCTGGCATTATTAGTATAATCATAAATTGAACTGTTTATAGATCTTATTAAAAAAGACTTTTATCAATATATTGTACGGCTGGTTAGTTGTTTATTACATTTTGAATAAAATCTGTCGTTTTGGAGCCATTCTTGAATGACCTACCTACTAATGACTACATTATTCAAGGCTGATTGCATGGGATTTCTTTAATTTGATTTTAGCTTATTAAATGAAAATAAATAAAATGCTATGATGGGATTTTAGCAATAAACGTACCGAACTTCGCCGTTGCAAATAAATCGCTATTGGAAAACAGTCATTTCACCTGTCGCCTTTCGTTTGATGTTGAAACTGAATAGGGAAATCTTGAAATGTATATGTAGAGGGAGACTTTTTAAAAAATGACTCTATAATCATAAAATGATTATTAGAAATAAATAAAAATAAAAATGAAGAGTTATCGCAAATTAAAAAAACAACAGCAATATTAAAATATTGTTATTCTAACAAATGAATTTTTATATTAACTATGCAAAAATATTCTGTATCTAAGCCGTCTTTGTTTTCTAACGGGTTGAAATGACGCATTGCTTTTGTAATCAGAGAGTAGTTGCAAAATGCAGTTGTCTCATTTATGAAAGTCGGTGCATTGTTTTCAAATGGCTTGAAAACAATGCAAGCGAATAAGTATTATTATCAATATATAAAAAAAGGATTAAATGCTTTTAATGAAAATGAGCAAGTATTGTTAGCCAGATGAGTAAAAGGTAATTTAATCATTTTAAAGGATGCAAAATATTTAGAAATCTGAATGTTTTATTCTAACCAAGGTAAAGTTATTTCCGAGGAATAGGAAATGAATTTACAAATCACTGGATTTTTTTCTGATAAAATGAGAACACTTTTCTGGATAAATATTTGTAATATTTTGATTCAAAGCGCTGTAAATCAATATCGATCATTGTAAAAAACAGGCTTTGAAATACTGTATTCATTCTTGATCTTTTGTGAAGAAAAATAGAACGGAACTTGAAAAATTCGAAGCTGACAAGGACCATAATAAAAATTCGAAGGAAGAACTGGGTCTAAAAGTATGTACAAGAGTAAATAAGAATTTTTAAACTAAAAATCAGTAAAAATTTATTTTTAATATCTAGGAACGAAATTTTTCAGAAGTCGTGGCATGAGGACCATTGCTAAGGTAGTATTGATATAAGAAATGTACCTAAAACAATTTTTTTTTTACAAATTTTAGTTTTGACTTCGAATTAACCAAAATAAATACAAATTATTGACGATATTTTAACTAGATGTTAATAAGAAATTCAAGGGACCATAGAAAAAAATTCGAATTATGAAAGTTCGAATTAACCAGGTTCCACTGTAGTTAAGCCGAAATTACGTAGTAAAGCTTACACTTTACCTCGTCGACATGAGGTTTTGCATATGGAACTTTCTATTTCAAATTTTTCGGCCGTCTTCAATGTCATGTACACTTTCTCCTTTATTCTAGGGATGGCGGTTATTGCGGGAAACAAAACACACTCGGGTTTCGGTCATTCGGGTTTTTTCACCTCCTGTTTAAACTGGCGGTTATAAACGCTCAAAATAACCGGTTTCCGTTTTTTTTTTATTATTATAAAAAAACAAACCGTTTGTAGACAAAGTTTTTTATTAATATTGTTTTTACAGGAAATCAATCTATTGGCAAATATTTAATTGTTCATAAAGACTTTCAGTAAACTGCCAACCAACAGACGCCTCGTGGAAGCGGTTGTCGTTGATTGGCCTAAGATGATGAAATTCAAAGCTTCATAATTTGGTAAATTTTAGTCTAATCGAACCTATCTTCCGATCCTTTTTTACCCGGTTATTGGATTTAAAGAAAATAACCGGGACAAAAAAAATACCCGAAAAAAATCGGTTAACCGGGACAAAAAAAAACCTGTAGGTTTTTTCCCATCTCTACTTTATTCTGAGGCAATATTAGCCGCTTCTGTATATCTGGAGAAGTGTCCCGCGATTTCAGTCAGCGAGAAGGATATACCTTAAAATCGCTTAATATTAATTTTTCTTTTATTTAATATCAATTTTTTTTTACAGCTGAAAACTTCAAAAAAAGTATTAATTTTTATTTTTTGCGGATACTTATTTTTTTAACATTTCAATTTATTTATTCTTCCTTTATATTTAAAAAAAATGCCAGATTTCGAATCTTGTCAACAAAGTTTAACTGAAAAGGCTGGATTATTTATTATCATCATTCTAAAAATTTGAGCAGTTATAGTTATTGTTGTAATCCTTGAATGGAAAGTATACTTGGTGCTGAAACTGAAAAATATGTTGGACCACAGCCAAACCAACCACGCTTTCAGAAACACCGCAACGTATTACAAATATTTACTCCTTCAAATTTTTGAATGCTTGTAAAAGTTATATTTATTCGTTGTTTATACAATGCTGAAAAAAATTAAAGGATCACCCTGTTTTCGGAGCATTATTCTCATTCTCCGAGTAAAATCTTAACTAAAACTTGCTGAATTGGTCTGTAGTGCTTCAAAACCACTGGAAGAAGATTCGTTATATAGAATGTCATCGATGACGTCAAAGCACGTAATTTTTAGATTTTAAGAAAACCGACGAAGTCTTTAAATTCCCTGTTAAGCTATTTGCTATGGGCAACACTGTTGGAATACTTTTAGTAGAAAATTTCCAGCAATGGCTGAAAGAATAGCTCGCTGAACAATTGGTCATCTGGAAAGAGGTGCATTATAAAGAAAAGTTACATATTTTTTTATGCATTTCAAAGTGTAATCTATTGACTTTGGAAACTCCATCCGTTAATATGACGGGTATTTAATGAAACATTTTGTTTTTACTTTTAATTTATCCAATACATTGGACGCCGCATGTAGTGATCACTTTGGGTCAAGGCCAAGGTGATCACTACATGCGAATGATCATTACAATCAAACTGCTTTAAGAATAATGACAAATTTGTGATTATACAAGGACAACAGAAAACACAGATCACATTACATTGTTAGTACATACTCATTCGTTTTAATTAGGAAAAGAAAATCGACAAATTGAAAAAAATGATACTTATTAATTTTTTTAAGCTTTCAACAAAAAAAAGTTATAGAGAGTAACTTTTTAAAAATTTCCAAACATTCGTTTGGATAAATCATTCATATGAATGGTGCTCATCAAAAGATTCAGCACGGTATCTTAAAGTACGAAGGATTTGCAAAATTTCTTGGGCTGTTGGTGGTTTCTCTTCTGGCCCTTCTCCATCAGAATTTACCTCGCATTCTGTGGCGTCTGCTCTTTGATTCATTCATACTTGAAAAATTATTTATTCTGTAGTGTTTTCAGCTGTCTCCAAATTTGCGTCATTGTTGATCAAGGCATCATAATCTTCTTCGTAAAGATCGAATGACTTTTCAATGACATCAGGATCATTCTTTTATTGGGTCCTGATGGAACCTCTGTGGAGAAAGCAGGTCCTTATGGTCACACCAGAGGCTTCGTCCAGGTCTTCTTTACGATGTGCAAGGCTTTTGACTCTTCCGTCGGCCTCTTACTCACCCGCCCGACCATCGAAACCGATTACTACAAGCGAACTGTTGATTACTAGAACTGGCGGATTTTCTATGAGTTTAGATACTGGCGATATGTTCCCCGTTATTTTGATCCTCACATCTGTGGTCACTATAAGCGGCGATTACTGTATATAAGTAAATAAATAACAAAATTAACATGCATGTACAAAAAGCTTCACATTTTTTCCCCCATTCCTAAAAGAAGGAACTAGTTACAATATTTCTTGCAAACAGATTGTATTTAATTCATACATTTTCCTCAGATGTATTAATTACTCGAATCACATATTATGTTAGCTGTTTTTGGTGTAATAACCAATTATGCATGTTTTACGTATATTGAAAGTTTGGTTTGAAGATTTCGTATTTCATTTCCCGTGGATGAGTACGTCTTTCTTTTATTTTATTCCTATATTCTATGGCAGTCCTTAAGACATTTTGAGAGGCACCAAATTATTGCAACCTGCAATGATTTTCTGGTTTCATTTGCAGTTTCTTTGTAAAATATCAAGGCGTTATAAATATAACATATACAATAATATATGATGTTGATCATTATATTAATGATTAATGGATTAATAGTGGATAGATTAATGGATGATTAGTGGATTAATATACTGTTTATTATAATTAATGTAGTCATTATCTAATAAATGGACACGTGTAATCATCCTCTTATTTCAGAATGAGTCGACATAAATATTACTAAATTTAAAAAAAATTTCGACAGAAAACCTGAAATCCATCAAAATGACAGGCTCAGTTGTTCTATACAAAGAATAATTTTATGATTTGCTTCCATAATTTTTCCTTCTTTAATTCCGGGACTTACTTGCATCGCTTTGAGCATTAATTCTGTCGCAGAAAGTTGTCTAAAATTTCTCGGTCAGTATTTTCTTATTGTTGTGATGTTCTAAATACATGATATACAACGAAATGTTACGTGAGGTACTGAAGACCAGGAATGAAAATAAGCCGACTCGAGCTTTGTATGTGAAACAATTTAAATCGAGTGCAAAGAAAAGGACTAAATGCAGATTATTTCGACAGCTGATTAAATTTTCTGTTTGTTATACATATTCCGAATTTGTATTTGCGAATTCTCCTTTGATGTTTCGTAGCAATTTCGGCGTGATGCAAAGCCGCCGTACTTCGCTGACTTGTCGGGAGTTTTATCGAATTATTTAATGCTGGTAATCTTGTTAATCTTTATGTGTTTATCAAAATGCTTTTATCTCGTGCGCTTCGCCTGTCTTATCGACGTCTTCCTGAGAAAATTTGCTTAGAGGGGATGTATTTGTTTTGTTTTCGTCGCTCCTTTAAGCTGGCTACCGAAGGAAAAATGCTTCCTCTCCTCGCCAGGACGGAGCAAAAATTTCCATTTAATTTGGCGTAATTGCATTAGTTTGGCTTCCTATATCATGTTTCGGTCTCGCAAGGAGGCAAGGAAGGGCTAATTTGTTTTGTGATGACGCTTTTAAAATTTAGTGGACTGGGAAAAGTCAGCCGTGAAATTTGTTTATGGGCTGGTACCGATGCATATTCAAGTCGGTGCAATTCATGTAATTGGATAGGCAGTTTTTAATGTTGCGATGCTTTTACATCCTTTCGTGTAAAAACGACGTTTGCCTAAAGTTTTGGAGGTGTTTTTTTATTGCTTTAAATGGATTTATGTTTGATAACGGGTTATTTTTCGATTTCTTGTAATTCAGATTATCATACGAAAATAACAAGTGTCTGGAAAGTTTAGATTTCAAAAATTCACTTTACTTAATACTTTGAGTAAGGCATCTAACTTTTAATTGAGAGACCAAGGGGTTCGAATTTTGCCCATGGCATTTTTGAACAGAAATAAATATGTCAAACAAAAATCTTTTACTGTTTAACCCCTTAACAGTTTCATTTTCTTTGCTATCTAATAAGATGATCCCTTCTGTTTTGGAAAGGGGCTGTCGTTTTCATTTATCTAGGAAGGCATAGAATACACGAGATGTTTATGGATTTTTCGTAATTTTTGTGTAGCTAATTATAATGATTAAATTTAATTTATAAGACAAAAATACCATAATTCTACGTACGGGCACGAAGTTAAAGGTTAACTGATGTAAATGTTTCTAGGTTTATGGTTCATTTTTGTTCCTGAATACTTCGAATTGCATTTTACCTGTTATTTAACTTGTTTCATGTTTGTCAAGTTGGAATTTTGTGATCGATTTTTCATTCGCTTCTTGATGTACTAGAGTTCTGAAATTCTGTACGGATGTGTGTGTCCGATGGAAATACAACTTCAGTGCTATCTATTAATTGTTTAATTTATTTTTTACTTCCGCATGAGAGTCAGTATCTGTTAGTGAATTCGAGAAAAATTGGTTTCAAGATTCCTAATATATATTCCTTCCTTTTCGAATGCTTTTCTAAATGCATTTTTAGGCGCCATCAGCTAGACTTGAAACTGGTACTTAACCGCTGAACTCAAAAGCCCGAGAATAGTCTTAAAACTAAAATTTAATCATTAATTTGCTTTATAATTTTACACAAAAATTACCTAGAATCTATTAACATCTCGAGTATTATATACCTTCTGAGATGAATGAAAACGACAGCCCCTTTCCAAAACAGAAGGGATCATCTTATTAAGATAGCAAAGAAAATTATTCAGTTAAGGGGTTAATTACGAATAAAAAAATTTACCCTTTAGCTCCCATAGACAGCTCATAGTTTCGACAACTTTGTCTCCCGAACAATGCTTAACTGTAAATGAAATAATTATCCATGCAGCGCATGAATCTCATTAACTACTTGGAAACATTCTTCGAGCATATCGTCTTCGAAGGAACGTCTGCGACAGTTATTTCAAGTTGAAGGATGGACAGTACAGTTGTGTAGACAGTCTGCGCTCGGAATGGTCTGTCGCTTTAGAGATTTATCTGATTTGCGGACGACAGTCGAAACTAACCTTTTACTAACGAGTTGAAAAATAATCATCACAGTACTCGAATATGATGATTCTGTTACCGTATGTCATATGGCTGCTGTTATATACGGGCTTCTATCGGTCTCCACAGGCGCGAAAGGTGGCCCCCCCCCCCCTTTAGGTTTCTGTCGAATTATATCTGCCATATGTAGCATATTAGTCATTCAAAGTGCAAAGGGTCGTATTTCCTTATGTAGTTAATATAAGACATACGACCTTTTGCACTTTGAGTGACCATATCCATCTTCTCCACCACAACCAACAACAACAAGAAATCAATTAACTTAGCGCTTAGAATATTGCTGAAGTTTAACGTGTAGTGTAAAAATGAGTTAAAAGCAATGATTTATTTTTTAAGCCTACTCTTTTACTAGCTTACAGATTTAACTTTAAATCATTAACCTGCTGATATCATTTAGATTTTTGTGTGAAATGTTTTCTGCAAACAATAACTTTAGTGTTTACAGAATTAAAAGTGATTTTTTATTACTTTTTAAACGTAATATTCTTATTAACTGAAAATTTTATTGTACTTAGCTTATTGACATTCATAACTGTTATGTACATGTTCACTTTCTCGTCTGGAATACAAATCACTATAGCACTGTATGACTCGAAGGGAAATTTTCGTCGTACTTAATTATTTTTCATAGTGCTTGTTAGAATGATCGAAGTTTTAGCGTTAAAATTATACAATTCCTGCGTTAAATTAAGTTTTAAACTTTTACTTGCGGACTTGTTTCTTTCATAACTTTCGAATGCATAACTTATAACATAAAATTTCACTTCTCATCAGCAATCTTAAACGATCCCTTTAAGATTGCTACTTTATTTAAAACTGCATAGGGAAGTTATTTTATGGATACTCTTGATAATGCTCTCCAACCTTTAAAGCATAAGCATTGCCACGCAATCCTTCCAGGTTTCCTATCCAAAACGTGCTCGCTCGACTCTGTGTGTCCTAGCAAAAAACATTTTGGATTAATAGATTTGCTTCTGATGCTTTAATTTAAATCGCCACGGAATATATTTGTTGGCCTTGGAAGTTCTTTTCTTGATTTTGTAGGCATTTTAAAAACAAATTGAACGTTCAAATAAAAGTAATAAAGAAAATTATGAAACTCCAAAAGAAAAGGGAAATAAGAGTTTCAAGATGTATGAAGCGAAAAGCACGCTGTGCAGTTTCGTTGCCAAGCTCGCTATAATTGCGCCACCCGTTAAAAAGCTCGCAAAAAGGGGAAAAAAAAAGTTTCGTGATTACAATATTTGGCGAATAATCGCTGCAAAGAAGTTCTGTTTCAAAGACCGCATCGTATTTTTTAGTCTGGCCGGCTCATTGAAATAGATTATTTCTCATTCTTCTCGAACGCCTTTCAAAACTTTCTTCAACTGTTTCATGTGCACGTTGAATTCGTTTTCTTTCACTGTTTCGATACTATTTAACAGCAAGACTGAGTGAGATTCACGTTTAACTCATCGAAAAGAAGGTTCAAACGAAATCGCACCCTTTTGTTTCCGTTTGGAAAGTGAAATCACGTGATACATCAATTGCTGTAGATGTTGCCAAATCCTATAGCTAAATAACGCATATTTTGGGAGCCGCACGTGAGATTATATAGATCTTGTAATACTTCTGTTCTGAAACTTATTAGCGTGTGTGTTTTACACTACTACATTCATTGCGGAAGAATGAATACTGATAGAATCTGTTTATTTTAACGTTTGCTTTGAAGTAACTGTCTTGAGCAACTGTGCAGTTTTGCCATCGTGCCTACAAAGATGCAAATGCAGATTACAAGCCGCCTTTTTGCCACTGCCTCCGGCGCCTTCGTCACTGCACTTCTAAAGGAACTTCAGAAAATTTATCATCCGAAGAAAAAGTCACAACGGACGATATCAGGGGAATAAAACTGGTTCTGGACAAATCAGAATTTGATGTTTTGTCAGGTAATTTGACACCAGGAGGGACCTATGAATCATGTTGGAGTTCCCACGACTGGGTCTTCCCTGCGATGGCAGGTTTTGAATGCGTGTAATCACAACCTACGCGCATGCTCTGTACATATTTGAACTGGATGAAACCTATTCTGGCTAGTCAGTCACATGATCTTCTTCGCTTTTTTGTACGGGAAATGGTATAATGCAATTACATTTGGAATATATTTAATAAGTTCCGCAACTTTTTGAACGTAGTAGTATGAATTACGAAAACCGAAATGATATTGTAAGAAGACCTTTTTGTATTCAATAAGATTTGCAGTTAAATTGTAAATCAAACTAATTAAGTATAACATTGCTCACTTTATATGCAGCCAGTGGGATTATGAATTCCAGTATCGTTCAGCAACGGATTCTGAGACTACCACCTTTGAACGATTTTACCCCGGAAAGGGGTGTCAGACAATAAGTCATATGAGCGCAATTCCGGTGTTCTTTGTTAGATAATGCTCAGTAAACTGTAAGCATCACCCTTCCATTCTTCACTCTTCCCCTATTTTGATGAAAATAACTCCGCCCGGCGCATGCGCAAAAGCGCGGAGGGTTTCCGAATCCGTTGCTATACAATAATAGTTTTGTACTATTAATAGTTTGCAATTAATAAGCGCTTTTATTAGTGTACTAAAATGTAGAAAATAATTATTTTGTTAGAACAAAAATCTTAAAAGCATGAAGTGTTGTAAACAATGAATATCATAAAGAAAATTCCTTAAAAAACTTTAAATCTAAAAATAATCTTTGAATGTGATTAAAATTCCTCTTCACTTGGGCTATTTCCATCAGTCTCACGGTTTTACGATTTTTTTTTACTTCCAAATTTTTTTATTAAAAAAACCAAATTCGTTTTCTGCCTTTTAGAATTCTTATTAAAGCGCGCTTTTTTTTTACAAAAAAATTTATTAACATTAATTTATTTATTCATTGCGTTGGAAAAGTAAAAATGGAAATGCTGTTCGTGCATGTTCTTATTCGATGTGGCATTTTCTTGAAAACATTCTTCTCTCAAATCGACGTCAAATAATATTTCTTTTTTTTCTTTGTGATTACTTGAAGCGGAAAAGTGCAGTTAAAACACCTGTCATTGTATTCATTTGTTTTTCTTTGTTCTTAATGTTCCGCATCAGCATAGGCAATGGCTGAAACAGAAAAACGGCGGGGACCAGCTGCTGTTTTATTCAACAAGAGAAAACATTCGGACGGCCAAATAACTCACGAACCGGCCGACTTCATGGAATATTTAAGATTCCTTATTCTGTTAAAAAGCCAAACGGCACGCAATTCTTGTCTAAACATTGCCGTCCGATGTCACGACGCTGCTGCCTTCATCGATACCAAACGACATTTTTACGGCAACTGCACCCCCTCCACCACTTCCTCCCTTCCGTTTTTATTTCTCAAGCACATATCAATGAATCTCGGATCTATCCTTCAGAATATCATCGCCAACGAAAAAATTCTCAATTTAGATCCTTAGATTTGGAGAGAATAATTTTGATTTGTTTGTTTACTGGTTTCTGAATCGGTAACAGTGTGGTGATGCAGTCTAGCTGAGGTTTACAACTGCTGGAAAGACATTTAACTTTTATTTTTATCTTTTTAACTTTTAACATTTTCCTGTTCTTTTTCTCTTTCAATTTGTTCAGTTTAGACATGCCAATGTTTAAAATTATGTTCTGTTAACATTATAAGATTTATATATATATTTTTTTGGAGGAGAGGGGATTTTAATAAAGCTTCACGCATATCAATCTACCGACCCGGGGCAGTCCTGGCTCCGAGTTCGGGGGTATGCGTGGTGATAAAGTATAGACGAGATGAGTTATTGTTGTTGGTTATTTCTTAAAATTTATTTTTACCAGTATGACAACTATTTTGAAGTTACCGAATGATATCCAAGTGTTGTTGAATAATAAAATTACTTTTATTTCTGTTTAATGCTGTTGCTGTTACTCTTTTGATGACGTTGAAATGTAATGTCGTTTCTGATAGTAATATTTCAAAAATTAGAAGGATTTTCCAAGGAATACTTGATCGACCAATAAGATACTCGAGTTAATTTCGGAGTCTTAAGGCTTTCCTACACCAGGGGTTAAGTGTGTTCACGTTAACGGAGATAATATTTTAAAAAGGAAATATAATAATTTTTAATGTTTTTAACAATGATTCTAAAACATATGGTACTGTCAATAAAAGAAAATTGTATCTTTCTTTTACTATATACAGTGGTGGCCAAAATTTACACTTTTTGAAATTGTTTTAAGATTTGCACATTTTTTCGACTGTCTCCCGAAAGGCTGGATGGATTTTCCTTGAACTTCGACCATGTGAAGAACAGGCTTGAACTCGTAATTTTCACTGAAGATTCGGTCGCGAGGGCATTTAGGAGACGACCGAAAATTGATGAAGACGGAAAAGGATTTCATTTCACAGGAAGCTGATAATAATTTACAGCTTTCATCAATGGTTTTGTTTAATATGCACATTGTTTACATACATTTTCTTAAAAATAGCACGGATATTCTGGAAGATATAAAGATTTTCTTAAAAAATCACAGATTTCCTCTAATGTTTTCTTGCTTATAACATGCAGAGTTTCAATCAAATTATGCGAAGCTTACAGAATACCCGACAATATGTTAGAGAAGCTTTGTATTAAGATTTGAAGCAAATACTTTGAATATTAGAGGAAATAGGAGCATTTGTAGTAAATAATTTTTTACTGCGCATGTGCGAAACGTAGCTTAATTTTTCTTTCATAAATTCAAAGCTAGATATATAAAGCAAATTATATAAAAATTCCAGTTCCATACCGTTAAAGATTCAGAAAGATATCGGCATTGCAGCGAGGCGAATTTCGTTTGCACTCTTAAGAGAAGCTAAATGATGAGGGTTCTTGCACAAATTGATAATTTTTTAAATTTGAACTTCGAAGAATTATATTGAATTTTATGAAAGTTGAATATCTATGTATACTTAGAAATAAAAAAAAAATAATTGCATTTCGACGATAACTATTCTGCCATCCTAAGCTTAAAAGGCGTATCTCAATTTGTTTTTTAATTTTCAGATTTTTCCTGCTTAGTAATGTTTGTGAGCTGTCCGACATTATCCATAAGCAAAAAGGCCGTATCTTATTAAGAAATAGTAGAAAACCATTTAAGAAAAAATGTAATGTTTGTGAGCTGCTCACAAACATTACTAAGAAGGAAAAATCTCAAAATTGAGATACGCCTTTTAAGCTTAGGAGGACAGTATTGATAACTATTATAATTGTACAATAGAACCTCGTATTGAACATTGTTTAGCTAACATATTCGAAGGTTTTTTGTGATAAAAAGTGAGGAATTTTTTATTGCTGTGATTGTGCATTCATTGTACTGCAGTGAAGTAGTTGAGTTAATTAAGGGCTTTAATAATTTTACGTATGTAAATAATAAAAACATTTCATAAATAATTTTTTTTTTTACGATTTTTAGTTTTGATTTCAAATTGAATAAAATAAATACGAATTATAGACGATATTTTAATATTATTTCAATAGGAAATTTAAGGGACCAGAGAAAAAATTCTAATGAAAATTTAGTCCATTCCAGTGTTTAGGTAATTTGAGAGTGAATAATCCGTGCCTGTACCATTAAGCTCAAAGTTATCTGTATTATCGTTTATTCCATTGTTTTCGGTTTTACTTTGTGCGTGAATAAACTTCTACTTCACGGAATGCGAAAAAATATCAGTATCAATACTTTTTATGTGTTTATCAGTTTCGGTACGTGTGGCTTGAAAATGATATTTTCTCAATAACAACTTGTCAGGAAACACTTTTTAAAAATGAAACCATTGGACTCATTTTGACAGTAATGATTCTGCACACGAACCCCCCCCCCGGCCCCCCCCATAAACAAGAAGAAAAAACACAAAGTGATGAGTGCAGTTAAAAATTTAATTATCTGAAGCTATTACTAGAGCTGCGTCGTCGACAACTACCGAATCAGTTTAATTAACATTGAGGATTCGATTAGGTAAACTCTTGCCTTAATTAATAGATGTTGATTCGTGGCATAAAAGGGATTTTTTGTGGAATAAAAACATTGTTCCGTTATTGTTTACATTTACCGCTTTATTTACTATATAAATGCATGGAAGGTCGAAAACTGAGAAAGGTTTCATTCATTTGTCCAAACAGCCATTATTGACCGCCTCGTGTATTTTGCATGGGGTCGCCATGTTCTTGAATTATGCATAGTTTTTTCAGATGCATCGGATTGAAGTTTGTTCGTAATGTTTGTGTTTGTATGCATTAAGCTTAAGGCTGCCCTATATTAAATATTTTATTTTAATAAACTTTTTCTAGTGCTTTTTTGTCTCATTATAAAAACAAAATTTAAAACTTCCATTAGCAGTCGATTTATTGCAAGAAAATTAGTAAGTTCGCGTAACGTCATGGTCATACATTTATCTTCTATCTTTATATCCAAAGATTCTATTTTAAAATGGAAAATATTTCATTAAATAATGATTGTGATGTTGGGATTTCTGGATTGCACTCGTCAATGGAGGGCTCTGCCATTCCCCGATGGCCGGGGATTGTTTTTGAATCAGTTGAGTTGTGAATTCAGGGGTGAACGAATGGTGGGGAACACCGGCGAGCGAAGACCGGGGATCCCAACGGAAAATTATTTAAAGTGTTGTACTTTTTACTTCCTCGTATACGAAGAGAAAGTATTGTAATCGTCCAAATATTCGAACTCGAGATTTTGACGAATCTCCACGTTTTAGACCTCCCTGAGTCCGAAAAACACAATTTTGGAATTATGTCTGTCTATTTGTCTGTCTATGAACACGATAACTCGAAAACTATTAGAGCTAGGAGGATGAAATTTGGTATGTGATCTTTACACATCATTTGTAGGTTTCTATCAAATTTTGGACAAAATCCATGTACGGGAAGTCTGTCTGTCCGCGTTCATGTGAACACTCTAACTCAAAAACTTGAATAGCTAGATGTATAAAATGTGGTACACAGTTTTATCATCAGGAATGTAGGTCCGTATCAAATTTTGAGCCAAATCCGTCAAAGGGTTGACTGCCTGTCGGTCTGTATAATCGCATACTTCTAAACATTATAACTCGTAAACCCTACGGCTTTGATAAATAAAAATTGGCGTGAGGCCTGCTAACATTAATTTTAGATCCATGCCCAATTTTCGTTTCAATCGGTCGAAAAAAGTTGTCCAAATCGCCTATTTGTCTTTTCTCATCACACAATGACGACCGTTATTGCATAATTGCGCGATTTACTTGCGCTAATCTTTTCCGGTTCTACTCGCGTCTTTCACCTCCAAGCTTCCGATTCCTAAGCTTTTTTCCTCCATTGCGTTTGGGACTCTTGTTCGTTTTACTGCCGTTTAGCTTATTTTTTCTCCACATGTGTTAGAAATATACGAGAAAGTTTAAGGGAGACCACTGCCGCTGGTTGCTTTTACGTTGCTGGCCGCGAAGGGTCACAACATTTCTTCTCGTTATGTAGGCAGGGGATAGGTATACCTATTCCCTGCTCTCTGGTATGCGAAGTGTACGAAGAGAAAGTATCGGAATCGTCAAAAAATTCAACTTCAAGATTTTGATGAATCTCCACGTTTACCTGACCTACCCGAGTCAACAAATTTTTTGGAATTATGTCTGTATGTGTGTTTGTACGTGAACGCGACAACTCAAAAACGCAATGATAGATGAAATTTGGCATGCGATCCTTATACCGAAATTGTAGATCTGTATCAAATTTTGGACGAAATATTTCAAAAGGAAGAAATACTCTTTCTGTTCTAGATCTCAGTCACTTTGCAATGGAAATAAACATAGGGATGTCATATTTACTAAGATTATCTCGGCATACGCGTCGATATTCATGTCGATTGAAAGTATTCAAGACATTTTAATTAGTTCATTTATTTAGTCGCAGTCGTAACACGAATGCGACTAGTGGCACACTGGTTATAAGTGATATCATTTGTGGCAGTGTGCGAGAAAATCCAAGACTCCGGGGTTTTTATCTTTCTGATTCGAGAACGGGTTGAGTCAGCCTGTTAAGTTGTCGAATGAGGGAATAGTAATTTAATTGCCAATGAAGTAGTCGCTTAATCAGCTGTTAATAAAGTTACGTCAGTTCCACTCGCTTTGTCTCGGTATAGCTTTATTTTTTTATCTTCCATTTACAAAGGGTAGAAAATTCCTTTCGTGTGTTTTGATAATAGTTAATTTTATGCACTGTCGGTTGTTAACCTTTTTTCGTGGGATGCGTTTAGCGCCACAGAACCAGCTCAACGATTGCAGCTTGTCATTTTTTTACAACTGGAATTGCGGCAATAAAAAGTGTAATAAAAATTGCTCTTTCTGCGTTTTTGATTGTATGAATTACAAAACAGTTCAATTTTCTTTTTCATAAATAGTTGTTTTTTAAAATTGGAGATATAGCAGATTTTCGAGGTAAATTCCGAGGTTTGTAGAAATGAGACGATGCTTAACGTTGAATGTGCCACTAAATGATTTATTTTTCACAGAAAAATGAGAAAAAACTTGTCAAACTAAAACAGCTAGATGGCCCTATGCAGTTTCTAAAAGCTTCACCCGTATAACACGGCAGATAGGTTCTTAAAAATTGCCGTGTTACACGTGATAAAACTAGTATGAATAATAAAATAAAAAATGTTTTTGAAAATACTTTTATTAATATACTGACAAGTAGAATATTTTTTTAATCAAAAATATGGCGGTCAAAGTAAATTGTAACAGCTTGAAGCGCTAACATAAATACTCTAGGTAAATAGGAATTTTAACCATGTTTATAATGTAGTTTTAAATTTTAAAGAATATTTGGGATTTTTTTACGTTATGATATTTACTGTGGCACAAGTTCTTAATAATTTTTTCAGCGCCTGAAGTTTTTACGATTTTGTTTTGATTTCAATATTTTTGATTAAAATATTGTTTTCTACTTTTCATTACATTAATAAAAGCGTGTTTTTAAGAAATTTTAATTTTGTTATTTCTCCTTTTAAGTTTTTAATATATTTCCTAATTTATTATTATGAATATTGTGGGGACTTAAAATGAAATTTTCTTAAATTCATAACCAAATGGCGTCACGCATATGGAATGGAGATTTAATTAAAATGAATCGATTAACTAACAATTAAGTTCTGAAAATATTAAAATATTGTACTGTCATCATGAAAACATAACTGCATAAAATTACAGAACTCCTTGAACCAAGTAGATTACAAATTTTTTTTTTCTTAAAGGAAATCTTTATGGATTTCATTTTAAGGTTCTAATCTTGTTCTCTCTTTTACACTGTATTGCTTTCAGGGGAAAGATCTCTATTTAGGAAATACTAGCTACCTTTGGCGGTCCGCTGGTTCGTCGGTATTATTTCAATTAAATCTTTCATACGTAGTTTGGTCTTAATGGTCCCCTGAGCAAAGTAAAATTTAAAAACTTTGATAGTCATGCAGTTGGTACTAGTTTAGAATCCTTACATTTGTTCTGTTCATTGTGCTATGCACCTGTCAATTCTCTCTATCTGTCATCCATCTAAAATTTGATCTTTAATCTGAAACGGAAAATGATTAAACTTCAACTAACCCAATCACTTGCTTGCTGAATAGAAAGATGCTCAGAAAATATAAAAAGATAATAAGTGAAATCATTCGTCATCGGAGTTTTTTTTATGCAATACCGAATACTTTTCATAATTTTTGTAATATTTTATAGAATTTTGTTTACTGATTCAATAAAAAAAATTAGTACTCTATAATAAGAAAGCAAAACTTCAAGTCTGAAGTGTGATAATATATTTTTATACATCCAATTATATTGCAGAAGAGAGCAGTTATGTTTAGAAATGTGCAAACTTTCAAACATTTTCATCATTGCCTAATTTTGAAGTAACCTTATATGGAATTACCACAAAATTTAATTATTAAAACAATGCTTTAAAAAGGAACCTACTGAATATGAGAATAAAATAAAAAAATATCCAAATCTTCATTCCTTGGTTACAACAATGGAAGAAAAACCAGGGTAAAGTATTTGTAGTAACGATGAAAATGGTCTGAATTACATTACAGCTTTGAAAATTATTGTTGTAAAATATACCTAAAATATTTTATAGATTTATTAACCCTTTGCACTCGAGAGGCGACTCTCAGTCTCCATTCTAGATGGTGCATCATTTTGACGTTTCTTGATTTCGATAATTATAAAACTGCCTACAAAGTTGCAAGAAGTGTAGAATAAATTTTTCCGGAAAAGTGAACTTACACAAGCAGATATTTTTTTTTTACGTTCCAAAGCTATAATATGATCTCTTGTGGACCAGTGAATAATTATGCATCTAATTACAACTTTTAACTTTTCCGAGTGCAAAGGGTTAAAATTATTGAAAAAAATTACGCGGAATAAAATTGGTATCATAGAAAAATTAATTTTTCGAATTTTCAGGTAAAAATAATTTTTGTGTTACAATATTTTCCAAAGTCATCAAGTAAAAACGACGTAATTTCGCTTAATTTTTAATTAATTAAAATAAAATAAAGAGCTAGGTGCATATTCCCATCCTCCAAACTACGTTTGGACCAAATTTCATAGCTCTAGGTCCGGCTGTGTGCCCTGTAGAGCGTCAACACACAGACACACACATTATGCTTTATTATGATTAGAGATAGAGATAGCTGGAACTATTCAGCTAAGTGTAGGACTTTCTTTTTGCTTTTTTAGAGTAAAATGTTTCGCTTATGCTAATTCTCACACCCTTTTAGAGAGGAAGTACATTCAAGGCTGCCGTATGGTATGAGGAGTTCCCCAGTTCTCGAACTATGCTGTAATTTATTATTGCATTGAAAGTTGTCATCACGAAGCTTCTTGGGGCAGTGGAGTGTGATAAAATTCGGTGACCACTTGATTGTCAATCCCACGAACTTTTTAGCGCTCGTGGCCTTACAACTGCGCCTAGTACTTTCTCATAGGAAACTCGGCTTTATCTTTAACTACTTTTGAAGTGTTTTAATTCAGTTTAATTTATACGTTGTTAATGACTGCGTGATGTGCATTCTAATCGGTGGCCCGTTTCAGTCCTTCTGCATTACTGATCTTAAATATTTATCACTTCTCTTTAAAGTGAAAAGTCGCTTGATGCACCTTTCAAAAAGTAAGAGTTTTAAGCAGGGAATATGCCCACAAAAAGCATAAAAAAGGCTGCACTGAATATTTAATTCGCTCCATCCCGCCCACCGTCGTGTAATATTTAAATAATAATAAAAAAAAAATGCGCACGGTGCTTTTGAGCTTCCCTAGTTGCCAAGGCTACAAAAACAACTCGAAATGACTTCAAGTGAGAAAAGGAGCGAGGAGGTCTATTAAAAACGCTGATTGGCTTCTGAGCCGCGTGCTTTATGCGTTATTAACCCGTTTCGACTCGGCGAGCGATCTTAGGAAAACACTCTTGCTCGAAGAAAAAGGGGGAACTCAAGCTGCGCCTTGCAGTAATAGGTCCGCGTTTTGCGATTCTGCGGGCCCTAATGGTTCTTTGAAGTGGATGGAGTGTGCCTCATTTTATTTACTCGTTCATACACTTAACACGCGTATTTTTAGTTTCTTTCCTTTCTTTTTTGTAATTCTTCTCTTTCCCCTTCGTCATCATTAGGTTGGGTTGTTGTGATGGTGTTCTTTTTTGTTTCGGAGGTTGAAAGGAATTAACCAAAAACCGCCGCCCGCTGAAGTAGTTTGTTTTTGTGCATGTGTTTGGGATCGCGGAAGAAGCGCGTGTGTTAGTTTTTTTTCTACTCATGTGTGTGGATTTACAAATTTTTGAAGTCTACTAAGATGAGAGGGATTTGCTATGAGATGAATTATTACTTTCTTTTTTTTTTTTGACATGATAACGTTTATAGGTTGGCATACTATCTGTAAATTCCGTAAGTTTTCGTCAATAACTTTTGGAGCATATTATCGCACAAAATCCATTTTTACATCTATTTAAAATTAAAAAAAAAAAAAAAAAAAAAAAATTTTTAATTGTAACAATAAAATTTACGTTACATTCTTTCACTAATTTTTAGGAATTTAAAAAAAATATTTTCAAGTATATTTTACTTTTAGTAGTTCTGTGAACAATAGACCTCGACTCCCCCCCGAAAAAAAAGACACCAAGATCTGCTCTTCATCGCAGTCTTTAAAGGTTTCTCTAATGCTATCATTCATCTTCATCTTTAAGGCAATATTCTTTCCAGCGGCAGCAAACACCGTGGAGGTACCTTCTTTGTCCCCACATATATACTGTCTGACAAAGCTATATTTACATTCTTAAACCAGTCAGTGTGCAAAATTGCATACCTATATTATCCACAATTTTTACTCCCTATCTTTACAAAAAGAATACAATAACTTATTAATAAAGTTACATGAAAAATGTACTGGAACAAAGATGTAGGAAATTTTACGCTCGAGAGCGGTAATCTTCAAATTTTTATGACTTAAACCGTTTGGTTAAAATCGTTGAAAAAAATATGCTTTCGAGATGAGAGAAAATCGAGATTAGATGCAACTAAACAAGAAAACGTCACTCTCAACATGGAACTATAATCTTGCCTTCCTTTTTTTTAATGCAAGTCATTTACATAAATCTTTGCTTTCATCACTATTACAAAATTACAATTAAATGTCTCGCTTTTATCAAAATGATTCAAATGTTTTAATAGTGCCGAATTCGCCAATGACTCGCCCAAACCCTGGAATCAGAAAAATGGCCACCATTTTGAAACGAATTCAAAAAACAAAAATCCTTACATATACGTCGTTTTTATTGCTTCAAGGAACATTTTTGCCAAACTCGAAGAAAATCGAGCAACGCCTTTGGTAGTCATTGCGTAACAAACAAATTTACAGACAGACAAAGTGCTGAACGCTGGAGTTAAAACGGAGACCTCGATTCACTCGGTCAACGATACTTTTCATTGTTTTGTTCGAATTTCTTCTAATTTGACATGAAGATTCACTGAAGGGAAAAAAAACACGCATATGTAAGAATTTTTGTTTTTTGATTCAGTTTAAAGGTGGTGGCCGTTTTAATGGTTTTAGTGTCTTAGCGAATCATTGGCCATTTCGGCACTTTTAAATCATTTGAATCATTTTGGTAAAGACGAGACATTTGATTGCAATTTTGTTAATAATGATGAAAGCAAAGATTTGTGTAAATGATTCGCGTAAAAAATAGGAAAATAAGATCATACTTCATTATTGAGAGTGACTTTTTCCTGTTTAGTACCATTTAATTTCGTTTTTCTCTTTTCTTGAAAGTATATTTTTCCAACGATTCTGGTCAAACGGTTTAAATTAGAAAATTTGAAGATTACCTCCCCTCTCGAGCGTAAGATTTTCTACATCTTCGTTTCACTACATTTTTGATGCAACTTTATTAATAAGTTAATGTATTTGTTTTGTTAATACATGTAGTAAAATTTGTGCATTATATAGGTGGGCAGTATTGTACATTGATAAGATTGTAAATATAGGTTTGTGAGATAGTGTATTTATAAATGGAACAATATTGCTTTCAAAATGAATGAATTGGATAAGCCTTTAAAGACTGCGATGAAGATCAGATCTTGGATTTTTTTTTTGGGGGGGGGAGGAGGAGTTCGGGAACGCGAGGTCTACTCTTCGCAGAATTATTAGTTGTTGTGTTTATATACATGCGCGTTCCGACGATATTGAATACTTTTTGTGTGCACGTTAATGTTGCTAGAATTGAGTGTAAATTTTTAAAAATATTATAAAGCCCAGATAAAAAAATTACCTTGAAAATGAAGTAGACATTAGTGATTAGAGAATTTTTTAAATTTTAACAATACCAAAATGGTTTTTTTAACATATTGTTTTTTGGCTGGCATTCTTTCTGTAATTTGAGAGAATGGTATTGCTGATGCAATCAAGCCGGATAAAACAAGATTACATTATCTGCTTCAATGTTTCAAACCATTGACGCGAAGCTCTTTCTTTCCTTTCCCCTATTTTTTGACTGTTTTGGGAGCTGTTGGAATTTCATTACTTTTTATCTGTAAAGTGTGAAACGAGGCTATTAAGTAAACATAAATATCTGTTTTTAATGATTATACGAATTTTGAGATATGAGTAAAATTTTCTTTTTACTAATATATTGAGTTTCCGAAATTTATTCTTAAGTAATAAAAATAAAGTTTCTGAATACACGCTTTTATTAATAAAATTCCGATTAGCTTGCAGTATTTCTATTAGCGCCTCACGCTTTTACAATTTCGTTTTGAAGTCCATATTTTTTTATGAAATGATTATTTTCTACTATTTACTACTTTTTAAAACTCATTTTTCTTGTTTTCTTCCTTACTGAAAATACGTAGAAGACTCCTATGTAAATCACTTTTATCGTCACTGATACTGGAAAAAAGTGACGTAGCATTTAATGTAAATTTTTGACATTTCCCCCCTCTTGAATATCGATTCCATTTGCCTCTTTTAAAAAATGAAAGCTTTTATTTAGTTGAAAGGAAAGAAAAAAGTTGGCGATAGTGTTTACTAATGGCTCGAAAATGATCAGCACATTTTTCATTTAGTTAGGTTTTAATATAATTAACTTAAAAAACGATTGTTTTACTATCAGTGAGTTGTTTCGATTGTTGAGGTGTGGCTTAATAAAGATGTTTTAATAGAACACAAATTATTATTCATTTCATGCCTACCTTTAATCTGCAATATTTATTTTAGAATTTTGTGAAACATTTATTTTGCATTTCTTAAAACTTGTGATTTCCATTGTTTTGGGCTTTAAATTAATTCCCTTATGATATTTAATGCGCATTATTTTATCATGTAATGTTTTGTTTCTTTTTCTAGTCATTAACTGGTAATTTTTTTTTTGTTCATAAAAGGTTTGATTTTTTTTTATTTTCTCATTTTATTTTGAATGTTTTTTATTTCGAGTCATTTTTAGCAAATAAATCTTTAAAGTATTAAATTTAATTTTCGAAATTAAATTAATTAATTATTACTGAAATTCAAAATGGTCGCTCCTCTTAGAATTCATTTTACAAGAAATCTTTAATATCTTAAAAGAGAAAATGATGTATTCATTTTTTATATGTATGTAATAATTTTTTATTGCTAGAGCAGATTGTATTGAGTTTCGCTGAATTTCATTAAAAAAATTTTTTTTTAATGTTTACTACAGCGAAAACCAATTAGAAAAAGATATTATAATAATCAGAAAAATTAAAATTTAGATAGTGTTTACGTTCTTGTATGCGAATCATCGAAAGTCTTGTAATCGTTAAAAAAATTATCCACCTTGAGAATTTGATGAGTCTTCTCGTTTTACACCTCCCGCAGTCTGGAAAAAAGAAGTTTTGGAATTATGTCTGTCTATGAACGCTGTGCCCATTCAACCGGTGCAGTAACTGTAATGGTGTCAGGCACGGGGGCATAGGGCGGCATTCTGTAACTCTAAAACAGGTCAATATATACAAATGAAATCTAGTATGTGGTCTTTAAATCAATATTGTTGATCTGTATCAAATTTCGAGCGAAATTTGTCAACGAGAAGTTCGCCTGGCTGTCCGTCCATACGCGTGTGTACACGATAACAAAAACGCATCAGGCTAGATAGGTGAAATTTAGTTTATGGTATTATTACTAGAGCAATATTTGCATGTCGAATTTTGAACCAAATCTGCCGTGGTTTGACTGTCTGTTCTGCTGTCTATTCGTGCTACAGCTCAAATGCACAAACTAGAGGAATGAATTTCGATATGTGGTTTTCACGTGATAATTGCACGTCAAATTTTGCACCTACACTAAAAGGTCCCAATTGTATACTAGATTCTTTTTTTTTTCACTTTACATCAGAATTAAACACAAAACACTCCATACTGTGGAAATTTACGATCTAGTCCAGGAGTTCCCAACCTTTATTCCCTCGTTTACCCCTTGATCAAGCTTTATTGTCATATATTCGCCCCCCCGCGCAGCAACCATCCGTCTATGCAAAGAAGTTTTTATCAGTAACGTTAAGGCCTTAAGTTAGCTTAAGATTCAAATGATTCGAATTAATAACATTTGCTGGACTTATTTTTTATTTTACATTTTACTGCATTTTTGCAGTAGTTTTAGTTCAATGCCAAAACAAATGAAATCAGTATTGTAATAATTTCCCATTAACTTATAAGAATGACTAAAAATTACGCTTCGTAATAATCCAATATTTTAGTGGTATAATTATTAAATAGCAAGTATTAACTTGGGGAAATAAAATTCTGTAACTTTTAAAATTCCTTTCTGTTTTATTGTTTCCGCTATTGCCAACTTTGAATTCACCTACCCCCAGAGGGTACGCGTACCACAGGTTGGGAAATTTATGTAGTCGGGAAAAGAACACTTCCCCTGGGTCATTTCTAAATTAAGAAGGCATCCAACAGTTTCATCCGTGGAAATTTTTTAAGTAGCAAAGATTACCTTCAGTTAATTTGACTGAGCTTTGTAAAAAAAATTAAAACAAATTTTTCTACAAACTTGCTTTTAAAAAATTTTATTTTCTACTAATAAGAACGATTTAATTCGAGCAAATTTTTAATGAAGGTTTGCCTTTTTACGCTTTCAATTTGACATTTATAATAGAATTTTTACTGTTGTTTAAGTATTATGTTATATATAAAAACATAATATAGTATATATAAAAATTATATAACATATATGAAAATTACTTTAAACTCGAATTACGTTTTCTCTAATTTACAAATATCAAGAAAAGATAAGATGTTCCATCGCAGACTATGGCTTTCATGCCACGTTTGTTAAAACGCAGTGAAACAACATTTACAGAGTTGAGAAACTAGACGTTTCATTGCCTGGTCGCGTCTGTTGATGCACTATCATAGATTCCGAAATTGTTTATGGTAGTTTTTTTTTTTATAAATTAGTTATTTATTAATTTAAAAGATAAGAATAAATTGTGGGTCATTTTTGCAAGAGAGTTTCCACTCGGGGAAATTTAAAGTAGTGACATTTTGTGTTTGAAGTAGAATTAA